>JASDQU010374221.1:0-19550 GCA_032191745.1 Picea mariana | reverse complement strand
ATATATATATATATATATATATATATATATATATATATATATATATATATGGGCTAATTGTATGCTCTCAATATTGAAGGTATATATTCTCTTTATGTATATCTATGTGCATAAGTGTATTTAGTACTAACATAATGTTTTACAAGACAATTCATGAATGCTACATTAACATACATTTTCTATAAGATCCTAAAATATTCATGCTCAAGTACCAAAGGGAAATAAATGTACACTTCATGAATGCTACATTAACATGCATTTTCTATAAGATCCTAAAATATTCATCCTCCAGTACCAAAGGGAAATAAATGTAATGAATGTTCACTAAACTACTTCTCTCAACAAAGAACTACAATAATCCTCCAAAGAAACCATATTTCCATATGCATTCAATATGTTGATTAAGTTGATTCCATAAAATTGGTAGCAAGTAGTATTAACATGGAGCTTTCCTATTTCTCATTGCATTGACTACACTTTAGGGCATTAACTTGGTGGTAGCTTGGATTTAACCATGAGGTTTTTGGTTTCTTGTTTATCATTTCTTTGTTCAAGAGTTCATCATGTAATTACAATAATGATCTAAAGAAACCACCATTCTAGAATAAAAATCACAATTGACAAGTTATGTTAGCTATAAGTAGCCATGAATGTATGTGTGCAAAATAATAATGATATCGTTGAGTGGAACATAGTTTTGGAACAACATATTTTGTGCAATATTTGCTACACAAGGCTTTCATAATTTTAGGTGGCAATTGCATATTATCATTACCATATTAATAAATATGAATAGAAAACAATGAAATTATTTATATACGTATCCCTCTTTCGATACTAAAAGTTTATCTATGACGAATATCTCTTGAAATTAGCTCTAACATTTCATAATCTAATTGTACACCTACTATAATGAAGCTGTATATTTTGTTTATGTATAGTTGTATTCTAACATGTTTATTTATGAGAATATCCAACCATGCTACAATAACATGGGTTTTCTACAAGAGCTTTACATCTTCACTTTCAAGTAAGTACAAGGCAATAACTATATGGTGATCTACTAAAATACTTATATCACACAAATAAAAAGAAGTATGCTATTTTTTTCAAAGTAGACATACGTTTTTTTTTCTTTTTTCTTTTAAACTTTTATAGACATAAACCAATACCTTCTAGCCATACAATATTTTATACCAAACAAAACCTATAAGTAGAAGGAAATAACTATAAAATCCATTCACTAAACTACTTCTCTCACAAAAATAAAAAGAACCACTTTCTTTTGTCAAAGTAGACTAGATATGGGATTTAATTTGTATAGAGATAAATCCATACACATATGGGCACATAGGACTTGATACCAATGAAAATATATAAACAAAAGGCTTAACTATAAATATGAATGACTCAACTAAAATTTTGACATAATTCAGAACAATTATGATATTTCTTCAAAATAGTAATATAGGTTCAATGTAGAATAAAGTGAACTTTTTTCAATACAAACATGTCATCGTCGCCAAAATCCCAATGCAAATAGAAACAAGGGGGAAAACACCATGAATAAAAAAAGGTTATTGGGATCAAATTCTATAGGAGTCCATGAAATTCAACTAACTCTATAATAAGGTCAACATGAATATCCACTAGGTTTTATAGGAATCTTTGTAATTTTGCTAAGTCTAGGTTCTATAATTTTGGTAGAAGCATAAGAAAATCTAGTTAACACTGGGCACCTTGAAAAATAACAACCATGTCTTAAGAAAGATAAAGGGAACTAGTAAGGTTAAATCAAATTTCATGATAAATTTATATCATAATACCACATGTATTGATTTTATAAGGACCATCCACTAAATTGATTCTCTTCCATAGGTAAAAGTAGCTATGGATGTTCCATCAAAGAAAAATTAGGAAATAGGCATTCTTATTATCAATTTAGAAAACTATCTAACAAGTTCAACAAATTCATAGGGGTTGTGTTATAGGCATTCTCATTATCAATTTAGAAAACTATCTAACAAGTTCAACAAATTCATAGGGGTTGTGTTAGCTTTCGAGGTTACTCTGAAAGTGTTTACACCATGTTTGGGGGTGCTTCATGAGATTTGGGGTACATGGTGTATGATTATCCCTTGGATGGTTTGAGATGGATTTCCACATTGGAGGTGGTTTACTTAGTGGTTGATTAACCTTATTTGAATGCTTTCATTACATTACTATATGGTAGGATCTACTAATCCTACCAAGAGTTATATAATGTCAAGAGAAGATGTGCTCTCATGAGGTTTATTATGAAAAAATACCCTTTTAGTACAGTTATTGTCATGTTGTTCATCACACTTTATGTGATTTCCATCACACTTTTAGTACAACTATTGTCATGTTGTTCATCACACTTTATGTGAGTTGACAATTGCTGACAATCCAAGTCCAAGTTTCCAAATCTCAAAGCATAAACCCTAAGATGATTGAATATAGTATAAGTATATAGAAAATTCTAAGTGTTGACATAACCTAAGTTAACCTCGAGATAAGGTAAACAATGTAAGTGTCCTTGAGGAAAGACTGAGGAATATAGCTTGAGTAAGAATAATTTGAGTCATGTATTAAATCAGAAAATCTAAAATTGTCCATAATTTTCTGCTAAAACAGGGTATTTTCTGTTGAAGTGGCCTTGTTTGACCAACAATGACCATACACCTGGAAAGATCAGATCTAGAACCTAATAGATATTCATCCATCCTTGTACATCAAGGATCATGACACATGTCTCTGATTTATCCCAGCTGTCCTGGAAGTATACGAACCTTGGAGCAATTACGGGATTTTGTCAAATCCTGTAATTTCTGATAAATTTTTAATTTTAATGCTGAAAATTCAAAAATTCAATTCTTAAGCTAAGGAATGATAAATGTACCTTGCATAGGTTGTTTTATGGAAAATGTGCATATGAATCTATGTCTAGGCCTAGAGGGTAATTTCATTCTAACACTATTATGGTTAGATAAACTGGGACATTATTTATGTTGGCCAAATTTATATTGGTTGCTTTCTTGGGAGGATGCCCTACATTGGAAAATAAGCATTGACATTATAGAGGAGGGAATTGAGCCCTAGACAACATAGGGTAGCTTGGATTCTTTCATGGAGGCATGTATTTGACTTGGGGATTCCTTGGTTGCGATAGTGTTCATGTAACTGGAGTGGAACCAATGGAGCACGTGGCTTAGTAAGTGGAGTGGAACCAATGGAGCATGTAGCTTAGGAGGACTGATGGAGTCCTTGGATGCTTGATAACCATTGCATAATCCCATACCTCTTCAATTATTTTTCCATCAAAATCAACCCACAAAAAATTGGAATTGCTTCTCCATACTCCAGAGATCATCATGGGGAAATGCAAGCAGGGAAAAAAGGCCCACCATTGGTATGTGAGTAACTTGGTAAAACATATGGGGTGGCTGGGACTTGGTGCTTTTTACAACAAACAAGAAAAATCTTATGTACTTTGGAAAGGATTGAAAATTTCTAAAGGTTCATGTGCTTAATCGTTGGTTGTAGTGAGAGATTCAAATGCAATCATTAACCATATGGAATTCATTGTGCGCTAAAATAGTCTCATTCAACTTCAAGGTTGTTTTCTTGTTGAGCTAACAAAACAAGAATTGTTTGGTCTAGAGGCAAGCAAATACCAGATGGTAGAGTATAGGATATATGTTAATGGAAGGAAACTAAGTGAGCGAGACCAATTTTCAAGATGGTTTGTTAGCAATGACATATGCAAGTTATGTTTTATTTGTTTCAATATTTTAAATTCACCTAGTTATTTCTAGACCTAAAGTGTTATTAAATCCTCCATAAATAAATGTGGGTCTATTCCAAAGGTCATCCAATCTACAAAACATAAAGTATCAAATCCATATGTATGTTGAAACTTAAAATTTTATTAAATTCAATTAAGAGACGTGTCAATCCCATGGAGAAAACCATGCCAAATCCTTAAACATGATATGTGAAGGATGATCAACTCAACTAGCGCAAAATTTATATGAAATCCATTTAAACTTCACTTCAAATGTAGAAGTCAACACTTAGATATATTTTGATGAAAAAGAGAATGACATATATTTTTAATCCATATGTGCAAGAATGTCATGTGTCATCTCATGAAGGTATCACTTGTCTCCTTAACTCTAAATTGATGACCTCATCAATGATATGTGGCAACCTATGATTGGTCCATGCCTCAACAAGATGACTTTAACATCACCATGATGACATCACCTGACGCTTTGTGGAGGTTCCTTCCCCTGGGGGCCTCTTTTGTTGTTGGTTTTCTTCATGCATAACATCTTCACTTGTAGGTGGTGGTTCTTATGTTGGGTTTTTTCTCTGTTCCATTTCACCCCCTTCTGGTAAGTAAGGTGGCCCCTGTAATTGTAATGCCTCATTCTTTGGTAAATTTTGGTGTCCCTACCTTTATGGAGCCAACCCGGCTGTGGTCCTGTCCTTGCAATCATGGCCTACTCTTCAAGGTGTTCCTCCCTGTCAGTATCCTCTGTTCCAGAGCGTGTGCACTTAATGATCTTGTTGTTATCCATGCGCTAATGCTTTTCCCTGCTCGTTGTATGCCATCCATTTCCCCGTCCCATCTCTGTACTTAGGTGAGGTATGCTCCTACTTGGCCCTAGTGTAACTTGTCATCCTTCTTCCTTTGCCGCCTGGGAGTTATCTCTTCTGCTTTTGAATGGGTAAATTTTGTACTTCTTTTTATTGATGGGACCATGGTGTCGTCCCTTTGCCTGATGTGTGATCTGCATCTACATTTATAACCTTATTTGATTGGTGGGCCATCAGCTCCTGTCTGGGACCTACGTGTCCTTCAGTGTTTGTTGTGCCTCCATTCTTGCCATAATTTTTTGTACTACTCTTGTTGTCCCAGTCTTTTGCCACAAGTTGGGTGCAGTCTATCTGGAATTGACCTTCTAGGATGTTGTGCCAGATTGTGTCCAATTCTGGACCTTTTTTATCGACCCTCTCGTTCGCTGACCTCCTCACCCAGCATAACTCCATAGTGATCCCTGTCTGCAAGTGCTCTTGGATTTTTTTCAGTAGGTAGGCCAATCACCAGTGCCTCTAGATTTTGCCTATTCTGGTACCATTTTGAAGTTTTCTCACTATGTTGATGACTAGCGTAGAGTCTCCTTCCACTATGGTGTTTGTCATCCCCTCTTGGATGAGAATCTCCAGACCTATCTCCAGGGCTTCGAATTCTACAATGTATTGGTTAAGTTTCCCAAGCTTCTGGCATACAGTTATATGATGTTCCCTTTACTATCCTTGATTACCCCTCCCAAACCTATTCTTCTTGGGTTTCCTTTCACCGCCCCGTTAAAATTCAACTTGAGGGAGCTTGAAGGTGGCGGTTTCCAGTTGCACTCACCTACTTGGAGTTGTGGTTGTTGTCTGTTTGGATTGGGGTTGCGCCCACCTGCTAGTTGGAAAACCTATAGGAATCGGGAGTCCTGATCTGTGGGTTGCGCTCTACCCTCCTGAAAGTTGCGGCTCATCACCGTCTCACGTATAATAGAGGTTATTGTTTCCTTGATCTTCCCTTCTGGCCATCTTTGGTTTCTGAAAATGCACCGGTTCCTTTCCTTCCATATCGACCATATGATCATTCTTGGGGTGAGGGTCCAACAGAGGTTCACCTCTTCTTGGTTGTTGTAGTTTTCTCTCCAGAGCTTGATTGTTGCGGCAATGTTACCACGGATCTTGTCGGACTGGCGGAAGATACTTGCTGCCTAGTCCCACAGTTCCGTAATGTAGGCACATTCGTCAAGGATATGGTTGGTTATTTCTTCCTGACTTTGACAAAGATGATATATTTACGGATCGATAAGCCTCTTTTCCTTAGGTTATCCCAAGTTAGGATGCGATTGTGTAATATTAGCCACTGGAAGATCTTAATCTTTGGCCATTAGGGGTTTTTCCAGAGTTTATCCCAGTTTTTCACCAGGTCGTCTTGGTCTGGGTCCACCATATAGTGCCAGACTTCTTTTAGGTTGAAATCCCCTCCGTATTTTTTGCCCCACCTCAACTGGTCCTCTCCTTCCGTGACTTTTATTTTCTATCTGCCCAGTTCCTCCTCCACCTCTTCTATTGTTGTTGCAGGTATCTCATTGTTCTGAGGATTAATCTTGTCCCAAATTCTCCATTTGTTGCGGTCTGTTCCCTACTGCTAGTATTGGTTGATGTTGATTTTTCCTTGTGTTATGAGGTCATGTTGGAGTATCCCTCTATCCAGGTTTTTCATCTTTGGTTCCTACTGCCAAGCATCCTCCCATAATCTGGTTGTTCTGCCATTCTTGATTTCCCAAAAAATGTGTGTCTGAATCCATGCTTTGTTGCACTAGGCTAGGTTCCAAATGGTTGAGCCTTCCTTGGTTCCTCCAAAGTGGATTCTGTCCTTGTCGCGGGTGTCCGATGCGTACTTTTCCTTCCATAGGTTTACCCAAGGGGTTGCAATTTCTTTGACCCACCGCCACCAGAGTTTTGCCCCATATGCATTGTTGGTCATTTGTGGACCTTGTAGCCCCAAGCCCCCATTGCTTTTTGGCCTGCATACTTTTTCCCAGGCCACCAGGGACCATTTTTTCTTTGTTTCATCACCTCACCAAAGTAAGTCCCTCTAGGTGGCTCTGATTTTCCGTAGGATCCCCTGTGGAGTGGGGAAGATTGACATCATAAAGATTGGGATGGCTTGTAAAACAATCTTGGTTAGGATCAGTCTGTTGGCTAGGTTGAGGGACCTATATGTCCAGTTTTTTACCAGCTCCTGTATCCTATTTATTACTCCTTCCCAAGTTGACAACTTATAATCTTTGTCTTTCAAAGGAATCCCCAAATACTTGGTTGGAAGTGTTTTCTGTTCAAAACCTAGAATGTCGGTCAAATTCCTTTGGATAGTTGGATTGGTATTAAAGAAAAAGATCATCGACTTAGAGTGGTTGATCTCAGCACCCGAGGCTTCCCCAAAATATTCTAGGATGCATTTGTAGGCTTTGGCTTCCTTGACTGAGGGTATGCCGTGGAGTAGTGTATCATCCACAAAATATTGGTGGGTTGAAGTAGGGAAGTTTTTGAAAGGTTTGAGCCCTGTTATTTCCCCATTTGTTGTTGCATTCTTTATGCTCTGGTTGAGGCCTTCGATCATCATAATGAACAAGAAAGGAGACAATGGATCTCCTTGTATGATCCCTCTCATGGGCCAGAAAGGTTTGGCCAAGGCTCCATTGATTAGTAGAGAGTAGCTTGTTGTGGATACTAAACTGACAATCCATATGATCCAATGCTGGGTAAAACCAAAGGCTTCCAAGGTTTTGATCAAATAATGCCAACTTATTTTGTCATAAGATTTTGCTAGGTCCAATTGTATTAACAGTCCCCCCCTCTTCTGAAGTTTTAAGGTGTGAATGATCTCATGGGCCTGGATGATGTTGTCCATTATTTGTCTACCTTCCACAAAGCCTGCCTGTTCTTGTGAGATCAATGAAGGTAGGTGGGGTTTCAATCTATTTTCTATGACTTTGGAGATGATATTGTAGATCAAATTACGAAGTGCTATGGGTCTGTATCGGTCTAGGGTTTTTGCTTCATTTTCTTTGGGGATTAGGGTGATCATGGTTGTGTTTAATGCTTTAAGGATGGAAGCAGACCTTCTAGAGTCCTCTACTACCTTATAGATGTCGTGTTTGATGATTTCCTAGTAGGATTTGAAGAATTCCACAATGAAGCCATCTAGACCTGGTGCTTTACCACTGGGCATTTCCTGGAGAGCTTGGTCCACCTATTCCATGGCGATAGGTTTGTTCAGGAAGATGTTTTGTTCCTCTGTAACCAAGCATGGAATATGTTGGATTATTCTCTGAATGGCATCCGATATGTCTTGATGTGGTTCTTGGGCTATCCCGTGGAAATGTCTAACCATAGCGCTTTCGATCTCCTGATGGGATTCGCTCTCGATTCCATCCTGGTCCTTGATCTTCAGGATTTTGTTATGGGCTCTTCTGGCCATGGTTGTTCTATGGAAGAACTTGGTGTTCATATCGCCTTCCTTTAGCCATCGGATGCAGGACTTCTGACACCAGAGTGTTTCCTCCTGCTGGCATTGCACCTCCCACTCTTGGGTCATTTCGAGCTCTTCCCTTTTTCGGTCCTCCATATAGCCTTCTCGCATGCAATTTTCTTGGAGTTTTTTCATTTTTTCTTCGATGTCATTTTTCTCTATGTTTATATTCCTAAAGATCTCCCTATTCCATTACTTGAGTTTATTTTTTATGTATTTAAGTTTCTTGTGTAGTTTGAACATCCTAGTCCCTTGCTCTAGTTGCTCCTCCCACCACCACTGTTTGATTTTTTCCTTGAAAGTCAGGTGATCAATCCATAATTTCTTGAATCTGAAGGGTCTGTTCTTAAGTGATGTTTGGAAGCCAACTTCTAGTTGCACTGGTCAGTGATCAGAACTACCCCAACGTAGGATGTTGCAATCTAAGGTTAGCCCCTGCAAAATTATTGACTCTGATATAAGGAATTGTTCAAGTCTTGTAGCTACCTAAAACTGGTTCATCTGTTTGTTGTTCCAGATGAACTGGCCATTTTTAGTTTGGAGATATACCATCTCTGCTTTGTCTATAAAACTTGAAAACTCCTCTGCCTCCCGATCCAGTCTTCTCGTACCACCCTTTTTTTCCACAAGGGAGGTAATAATGTTGAAGTCCCTTGCTAGGATCTGGTGGAGGTTTGTGGCTCGGCCTTTTATATCTTCTATGTCTCAGATCATTCCTTTCTTTTCCTCTAGCCCATGGGGTCCATACACATTTGTGCAGAGAATCTCCTCAGTGTTTCCTATGATTTGCATGTGCACCATTAGGGTGTACCTGGTCGCTTTGGCTGCTATTAAATTTAGGATTTATGGGTTCCACAATGTTAGTATGTTGCCTGACCTTTGGTGGTCTTTCATGGCTACCATATTGTACTTGTGCTAGTGTTCTTTACTGATTGCCTCCATTCTGTCTGTAGTACATTTTGTCTCTTGAATAAAATTGAGATCTGGTTGCTCCTATTTTAGTTTATTTCTAAGGATTATTTGTTTTCTTGGGTTGTTTAGGCCTCTTATATTCCAAGTTATGACCTTCATTTAAACATGTGGGGGATATTGGGGAAAGAGTTTCCTGATCTTACCCGAGTTGATCATTAGTGCTCCTAGCTCCCGTAGTGCTATGTTGTTTGATTTCCTTCCTTTTTTCCTCCTCGTTTATTTGGGTGATAGTTGTGATTGTCCCTCGTTGGCTTTCACTCCTAGGTGTCCTATCTCCCCATGTGTGTGTTTTTATCCTCTAGATTTGGATTCCTCCCATAGGAGGAACATGTATTGGATGTGGTCGAGTTTCTATGTTGGTACGTTGTTGACTCCCCTACCTTTAACATTGTTCTAAAATCTGTGAAAGGTCTATGCCTTTCCTTTCCACCGAGTCTCTGAGATCAGGGTCTTCTGTACCTACTTCGCTTGGGTTCATTTATGCATCCCCCTCTATGTCTTGCATGGTGATGTTGTCATCTTTTGTTTCTCCATCCATCGGGGTTGCGCAACTCCCCTGAACAGTTGTATTGTTTGGCTAATGGGTGGACTCTTTTGTTGCTTGGTCTTTGACTTCTGGAAATTTTGTCGAGTCCTTGTCTTCTATTGTCCCTTTGTTTGTTTGGTCCCTTCCTTCTGTTTTATTCTGGGTCTCCTGGGTATTTCCTGCCGAGGTTTTATTTTTATTTTTATTAGCTCTGTTCCTGGGGTTTGGGGTTATAAACCCTTCCTTGTCTTGCTGTGATTTGGGATTTGCCACTTCCTGCTTTTTTTTGAGAGGGCACTCTCTGATCAAGTGTCCATGTTCATGGCATATTTTGCATCTAAAGGGGATTTGTTCATAATCTATGTTTTGGGTCCATTACTCATCCCTGAATTCCAGACTTATGGCTTCTGGGAGTGCTCTAGAAACGTCCATCTCTATGCAAATTCTTTCCTATGATGTGTATCTTCCTTTTAGGGTGGCTTCTGAGGTCTTAAAATATTTCCCTAGTTTGTTTCCTATTGCTTCAAAGGTAGAGGGAAACCAATAGTCTAGGGGTAGGGAATAAAATATCAGCCAGACTGGTATCTTTTTGAAAGTTTCTTTCTCCGGGGAAAAAATTTATTTCCAGGGTTACATGTAGAATCCTAATGAGGCGTGGAAGTATGGACCTCCCTCGAATACTCTGCCCTTGTCCTTCAGGTTTATAAAGAAATCTATGAAGAAACCCTTCGAGTCGAGGTGGAGCTCCACTTCTCCATTTGGCTTCCAGTGATATTTAATCCAGTTGCGCAGATTTCGTTATGTGGGCCATAACCCCATGAATTTTAATATGATCACATGCGTCTTCATCTGGTCTCTATAGAGTTGTGTTTGTGGGTCCTCCAGTACCACCTTGGGTATCATTGTTTTTTTGGGCTTGTAGGGGTTGCGCCCCCTTGTTCTATTACCCTTTGCAATCTCTTGCGCCTCTTTCTAGGTTTCCTTAGCTACTTCCTCTCTGGTCTCATTTTTGTCCCGGGTTCTCTCTTGATGCTTCCCTGGGTCTGATCCCAAGGTTCCTATCGCTGGTGCCTTGAAAAATCCGTTGCTTTTCCCTTTTCCTCTGTCTACCACTACCTGTTTGTATGAGGGGGCTCCCTTGCCCCCCCCATTGCTCATGATGTTCTCTGTTGTGGCCTCGACTGCCAATCCCTAGCTCGTCGCGACTGTCAAACCCTAGTTGACTCTTCTTTCATTTCCATCATACTTTTAGTAAAAATATTGTCATGTTGTTCATCACACTTTATGTGAGTTGACAATTGTTGACAATCTGAGTCCAAGTTTCCAAATCTCAAAGCATAAACCCTAAGATGATTGAATATAGTATAAGTATATAGAAAATTCTAAGTGTTGACATAACCTAAGTTAACCTCGAGATAAGGTAAACAGTGTAAGTGTCCTTGAGGAAAGAATGAGGAGTATAGCTTGAGTAAGAATAATTTAAGTCATGTATTAAATCAACAAAAATACATGTATTAAATCAGAAAATCTAAAACTGTCCATAATTTTCTGCTAAAACGGGGTATTTTCTACTGAAGTGGCCTTGTTTGACCAACATTGACCAGACACCTAGAAATATCATATCTTGAACCTGATAAATATTCATCCATCCTTGTACATCAAGGATCATGACATGTGTATCTGATTTCTCCCAGTTGTCCTGGAAGTACACAAACCTTGGAGCAATTACGGGATTTTGTCAAATCCTGTAATTTCTGATAAATTTTTAATTTTAATGCTGAAAATTCAAAAATTCAATTCTTAAGCTAAGGAATGATAAATGTACCTTGCATAGGTGAATCTATCTCTAGGCCTAGAGGGTAACTTCCTTCTAACACTATTATGGTTAGCTAAATTGGGACATTATTTATGTTGGCCAAATTTATATTGGTTGCTTTCTTGGGAGGATGCCCTACATTGGAAAAGAATCATTGACATTCTAGAGGAGGGAATTGAGCCCTAGAAAACATAGGGTAGCTTGGATTCTTTCATGGAGGCATGTATTTGACTTGGGGATTCCTTGGTTGCGATAGTGTTCATGTAACTGGAGTGGAACCAATGGAGCATGTGGCTTAGTAAGTGGAGTGGAACCAATGGAGCATGTAGCTTAGGATGACTTATGGAGTCCTTGGATGCTTGATAACCATTGCATAATCCCATACCTCTTCAATTATTTTTCCATCAAAATCAATCCACAAAAAATTGGAATTGCTTCTTCATACTCCAGAGATCATCATGGGGAAATGCAAGGAGGGAAAAAAGGCCCACCATTGGTATGTGAGTAACTTGGTAAAAACTTTGGGGTGGATGGGATGGGGAGGGGGTGTCATCATGGACCCTGGAGGAACAATTGAAACTTCTTTTTCATGGGGACTTGTTGTTTTTTCCAACAACCAAGCAAAAACTTATGCACTTTGGAAAGGATTGAAAAATTCTAAAGGTTCATGTGCTCAATCGTTGGTTGTAGTGAGAGATTCAAATACAATCATTAAACATATGGAATTCATTGTGTGCTAAAATAGTCTCATTCAACTTCAAGGTTGTTTTCTTGTTGAGTTTACAAAACAAGAATTATTTGGTCTAGAGGCAAGCAAATACCATATGGTAGAGTATAGGATATATGTTTATGGAAGGAAACTAAGTGAACGAGACCATTTTTCAAGATGGTTTGTTAGCAATGACATGTGCAAGTTATGTTTTATTTGTTTCAATATTTTAAATTCACCTAGTTATTTCTAGACCTAAAGTGTTATTAAATCCTCCATAAATAAATGTGGGTCTATTCCAAAGGTCGTGCAATCTACAAAACATAAAGTATCGAATCCATATGTATATTGAAACTTAAATTTTTATTAAATTCAATTAAGAGACGTGTCAATCCCATGGAGAAAACCATGCCAAATCCTAAAACATGATATGTGAAGGATGATCAACTCAACTAGCGCAAAATTTATATGAAATCCATTTAAACTTCACTTCAAATGTAGAAGTCAACACTTAGATATATTTTGATGAAAAAGAGAATGACATATATTTTTAATCCATATGTGCAAGAATGTCATGTCATCTCCTGAAGGTATCACTTGTCTCCTTAACTCTAAATTGATGACATCATCAATGATATGTGGCAACCTATGATTGGTCCATGCCTCAACAAGATGACTTGATAACATCACCATGATGACATGGATATATATGAACCTATTGTGCATTACTCTCTAATAATTGCATGTTTCTAACTAATTTATACAATGTTGATGTCACTATAATATATGGTAGGATCCACTAATCCTACCATGAGTTATATAATGTCAAGAGAAGAGGTGCTCTCATGAGGTGTATTATGAAAAAATACCCTTTTACTATAGCTATTGTCATGTTGCTCATCACACTTTATGTGATTTCCATCACACTTTTAGTACAACTATTTTCATGTTGTTCATCACACTTTATGTGAGTTGACAATTGTTGACAATCCGAGTCCAAGTTTCCAAATCTCAAAGCATAAACCCTAAGATGTTTGAATATAGTATAAGTATATAGAAAATTTTAAGTGTTGACATAACCTAAGTTAACCTCGAGATAAGGTAAACAGTGTAAGTTTCTTTGAGGAAATACTGAGGAGTATAGATTGAGTAAGAATAATTTGATTCATGTATTAAATCAGCAAAAATACATGTATTAAATAAAAAAAATCTAAAATTGTCCATAATTTTCTACTAAAACATGGTATTTTCTACTAAAGTAGCCCTGTTTGACCAGCATTGACCAGACACCTGGAAAGCTCAGATCTCTAACCTGATAGATATTCATCCATCCTTGTACATCAAGGATCATGACACATGTCTCTGATTTCTCCCAGCTATCCTATAAGTACATGAACCTTGGAGCAATTACGAGATTTTGTCAAATCCTGTAATTTCTGATAAATTTTTAATTTTAATGCTAAAAATTCAAAAATTCAATTATTAAGCTAAGGAATGATAAATGTACCTTGCATAGGTTGTTTTATGGAAAATATGGAATAAGATGAAGGCAAAATGGATGGTTTTGGAGATAAAAGTATGATTTGTGAAGTGAAAATAAGCATAAAATGGTTAATAAATGTCATGGAAAGAGTTTGAAGCCTTTATTTTGGTTAATAAATGTCATGGAAAGAGTTTGAAGCCTTTATTTTGGTTAATAAATGTCATGGAAAGAGTTTGAAGCCTTTATTTTGGTTAATAAATGTCATGGAAAGAGTTTGAAGCCTTTATTTTGGTTAATAAATGTCATGGAAAGACTTTCAATCCTTTATTTTGGTTAATGAATGCTCATAGAATGAGTTTATGCTAGAATGAGTTTAAGCAAGAGGAGGTTGTGCATTCTAATGTTGCACCCTTTGATTTCATTATTGTTTAAAAATGGATCTTTAGTTTATTAATTCTTTTTTAATTTGAAACAAACTTGTATTTCTATATACCTTTTTTGAAAATGGTTCTTGAATCAGGTACTAAAACGTTTATAGGGAAAAGAGAAACCATTCTAGTAAAATTGTTCATTGCACACTATGTTTTTTTTTTCATTTTAAAGAAAGGAAATACAAACCAATTCTATCTAGGATGGACAACATTTGTGATCCCTTACCATCTTGCCTTAGGGTGATTTGTGCTTCAAAATAGAGGATCTTAATCCTTTGAAATGTGATTTTACAATATTCCCCATGCTTCCAAGCTCTAAGTAGAGCAGCTTCAGGTTGTAGAAGATTTAATTCAAGAACATACACTTGAGCATAAACAAATTGATAGTTTCAAAAATACATTTGCAGAATAAAAAGAACATAATTCACTTTGTAAACACTTTTTTGAATATGTATCAAATTTTAGCGGGTATATAGATTTATATATTGCTTTTCATATTACAATAGGCATAAATTCACTTATGTCGATGTTTATATTGGTTAATATCCAAACAACAACCTCATGAGGATAAAAAATCCCCCTACATTTTTATAGAGGTGGTACTCCTCTATATGTTTTGAAAGATATATATTGATACTTAGAATATTAAAATAGGGTATCCTCAAAAGAAACCCTAATCTTTATCAATCAACAAAATATAAAATATTATTGATTAAAAAGTAATATATTCACTAGAGAATTTGTGAGAAGAGGACCATGAATCTTTCAAAGACTATAATACAATATACAATATATTGTACAAAAAAAAAATCCCCAATCTTTATCAATCAACAAAATATAAAATATTATTGATTAAAAAATAATATATTCACAAGAGAATTTGTGAGAAGAGGACCATGAATCTTTCAAAGACTATAATACAATATACAATATATTGTACATAAAAAAAATAACCATTATGTGAAAAATTATAAAATTCTCACATCCATCACAATATCATAAAAAAAATCTTAATATTTTCCCCAACATATCTTCTGACTGCGGTAAGTAAACTTGATGTCCCTCTCAATCTTGAACTAGATTTTGGTGTTTCATCAAAGCTCTTCCATGGATGTATTGTAGCAATTGGGATGGGAAATATGGGTGGAGGCATAAGAGCACTCTCTATTCTTCAATTCTGTCTTTCAAGGTTGCATTTTCATTCTCCATTTCATCAACAGACACTTTAAGGGATTCCCCTGTAACTTTGTGGATCCGTACAATTTCAAAAGGTGGGACCCCATTGAGATCAAATTCTGAACTAGATTTTCCTTGAAATTTTTTCTTTTTTGAATGAACTTTTTCAAATACCAATTTCGTTGTACTCTTGTTGAACATAGCACTATGCAATGTCAAGGACTCTTCTTCAAATAATACTGGTACTTTTGTTTCCAAATCTGTTGCAGCTTGTCTGATTTCCTGCACTCTTTGTTCTTCATCATGTAATTCTATCTCCTCAATATTTGCATCTAGGTCCATATATTCAAGAGCAATTTCATCTCCAGGTTTGACTTGATTTATTTGCTATTTTTCTTTACTGGTTACTGGAAGCTTATGGGGTCTTTCAAGACTTCCTTTAGGAGGGTTATGTTCACCTCCATCATCAGAATTGTCCATTGAAGACTTCTTTTGTTCTTGTGTTGCAGAAAAATTGGTTTTGGTTGGTTGTTTTTCTGAGATACATTAGGAGAATGAATACTTCTTTCATTAAAAACTCTTCCTCTTTGTCTATCTTGGTAATTAGTGTTAATAATGGTCTCATTGTCCTCTTGTTTCTTTTCAACAAACACTACTTGAGGGTCTTGGTTGTCGCCTTTTTCTTCTCCAAATAGAAATCAATTAGCAAGTGAAACACTAAATCCAACATATGTCATATGATCAATAAACAATTGGCTAGGTTCGAACCCTTTGATTTTTCCTACTAACTTTAATTTATATTGGTCAAATTGCACTGAAAATTCATCAATATTTGAAGTATTTCACAACAAAATTTCCCCAATTCTCCAAGGCAAAGAAATGGATTTTTTTTTTTCTATTTTATTGAAAGAAATGATCCCAAAATATGAATTGTCTGCATACCTAAATAAAAAATATCTTCTCTGACACATAATAAGGGAGGTACAAAGGTTTTTCTCGAGAACAATAAATTATGATAACACTAGAGTGTTCCATGGCTTCAATGCTTCCTTTCTTATTCAAGAAATCTGTTGCTTCTAAAGATAGTCTCAATGTTTTCAGTCCAAAGATAAGTTTTTTAAAGGAAGAAACAAATACATTATGTACTTCATATAAATGATATGTATCCTTCTATTTCCATAAGGTTGGGTACCACATTTTCACTGGGTCAATTTTACAATTAACTCGTTTTCCCAAATTCAAACCCTTGAAAACATGAGAATAAGTGATGGCAAAGATTAGGTATGACGACATGTCTTGTTCTTCTTGAAATTTGATATCTGAAAAGACATTTCTCTAGAAATAATCTTTGCCTAATCAAAAATTTATTTTTCATGAACTGTAAAATGTGAGATATACAAAGCTAGTCGGGGAATGGTTGTCGTAGATTCTTGACTAGCTACTTTGGCGAAAAACCATGATATTTCTCGATAAAAAAAATTAACAAACTGACATGGATGTTAGATAAATCTTTTGGCATCATTGTCGGGTCTTCGAGATATTCCTGTAGAAGCTTCAATCCATTGTTTCTTTCCTTCAGAAAACTCTTGCCTTCATCTCCTTTGAATGTAATTGTCGACTCTAGGATTTTGAGCATTTTATTGAAGACTGAAGGTGCTAAAAAAATAGGGGATTCTCCTTAAAGTTGAATTATCCTCTGAATTTTATCGTATTTTTCTATGCACTTGTTGAATCAATCCTCGATGTCCAACTTGGTTCACATTCCTTTCTGGAAGTGGTAGTGATGAATAATACCAATATGATATTAACAACTGGAATCTTTGATCCTCCTTCCCAAATGAGTTTGGAGTGTCCTCACATAACTGTTCTCTTCTTCTCGTTGTCATGCTTGATGAAGTTGGCAGACAAATGTACAATCACTTTAAAACGTTAATTTTAAAGTAATCCCTTTTACCATAATATACCTTGAAACTCTTCTTTCGAAGGAATGATTAATATGAATTAAATTTGAATTGATGAAGAATTATCTCGAGAAGGTCGCCAATATTAACGAATTTTTAATATTTTAACCACTTGTTATTTTCTGTAAGATTTGCATTAAATGTACTTTGGGGAGAGTGACAATATGAGACATACATTACTGTGGAGCAATGTAGGATCCGATTTATGTCAATAAATATTGGAATCAAGACAAACTCGTGGACCCGTGATGAAAACTCGAGAAACAACTAAGTTTAAGACTGGATCAGTCGGACGTAATGTTGGATCATGTTGTCATTGATGCAAATGGTTTGATTGATTGATGTCAAGTGATTGATTGATTTCAAAGGATTGATTGATTTATGATTTATGTAATGTAATATGTATTGTCCTTGATGAGAATGCATAGATGAAGATGGATCAATGAGTTGTCATTGATACATGATGAAGATGGATCGATGTGGTTTCATTGGTATATGATGCATTGTTGAAAAATGTATAGATGACTCATTATTGTCTTATCATGATTGATAAAGTGCACAAATGGATGAACTCCAAAGTGGTCCCCTTATGGTGAAATTCGTCAAGGGAAGATGCTTTGCGGATTGAGTTATCCTAGAAGAATGGTTGGAGGACCCATGCTTGTATGTGGAATAATGAGATTAATATCAATGGATTTGTTGGTGAAACTATCCTATATGGATAGTGCTTTTCATACCACTTCTGGTGGTATGTGGAACATCACATAACTCCTCACAGTTTGAGAGTTATGGCCTTATGAAGTTGGAGGACCCTCACATGTTGGCTTGAAGCCCACAAGGTCAAAGAAGTCAAAGTGCTTGAAAAGAAGAAATCATTATTTAAATGATAAAGTAAAGTGACAAAGTCAAGATGGATTATTTAAATAATAAAGAGAAGTGACAAAATCAAGAAATATTATTTAAATGATAAATTGAGATGACAAAATCAAGAAGGAATATTTAAATGATAAAATATTGGAGAACTTTCTATTTATGGAAAGTGGTTAACCCTAAAAATAAGGAAAATACGTTAAGTGACATAGATGATGAAAGTATAAATAAGATAACAATGGTCTCTTGCAAAATATCCTTTTTGTGGATCAATGGAGAGCTTCTTGTGAGAATATCTTTTGGAGTATTGATGGAGATCTTCTTGTGAGAGCATCTTTGGTGTGGATATCTCGAGCATGTGTTGAAAATCTATTCCGAGAGAGAGGAGATCGGGAGGATATCATGGACGCATTGAAGTTTTGGCAAGTCTGAGATCATGAAGGCAAAATTCTCGGAATTATAGAAAAACCCTATTTTGTGATGCGTGCGCGGGCTGTCTGTGTACAGGGTGCGTATACGCGAGTTGTTTGTGTACAGGGTGCGTACATTTCATGGGTTGCCTGTGTATAGGGAGCATATAGTGGATAAAATCATGGATATTTGTCATTGAGATGATGACAATTTGTTGAAGACTGAAGCAGGTTCCAGATCTGCATTCTATGGGCTCAGATCTGTCACTGAGACACTAGTATGATTACATTATTGTCTTGATGGATAATATAGCTTGTTGTGTTGTGAATGCTTAGGGCATTCTTGGTATGGCTGTTGTGATGTGGTCTATGTTGGTTGATGAAATGAGCAATACTCTTTTGATTCAGTGGTGACATGATTGCTATGGTATAACTAGTTGCTTATACATGATTGCGATAGCATTCATATTGATTGGTTATGGAGCATGAGTATACTATTGGAGAGATTGGATGAGTAGTGACTAGCTAGTGGTCAGTTTGCACAGTGAGAGACAGCAGATAAAGATAAATTGGTTGCAGATGATCTAAGTTAATCTTGAAGGATAAACCCTAATAGCTCATAAGGTATACACAGGTTGTTGTATACCCTCGTTGTGTACATACGCGGGTTGTAGTGAGCCAGGGTGCGTACACACGCGGGCTGCACTACTGACAGGCCGTGTACCTATTTCATATTGATATATGTTGAGGATTGTTACCTCATCTCAGTTGGTGTTGATTGTGTAAGCTAAGTATTGCATGATAGAGCTGGTTCTCTTGTAGAGATGTACTTTATTCAGTTGTTGCTGAAAACCCCAAGGATTGTAGTCCGTAATAAAAATAAAATTGTACATACATCTTGTGTTCTTTGTGTTCCTAGTGGTGATGACTTGTTGATGATATATTGTTGATATATTTTGTTGATATGTGTTCACATCTAACTAGTTATAAATGACAACAATGAATAATGAGTGAAATGTTGAATGCTAACTAATGAATTTTGTGTAAGAGGGAAGTTTTGGG
>JASDQU010374220.1:56127-68803 GCA_032191745.1 Picea mariana | reverse complement strand
GAAGAAGGACTATGGATCCTTTCTAAAGTCTGAGATGTTTTTTCAATCAAATTATATTCTATCATTTTTTTATCACTAGGATTTTCTTGATGATCAAAAAGAGTTTTTTCTTCTACAGTATTTACAGTTGTTTTTTCATCAGTGTTCTCTGAAAAAAACTCAAATTTTTCTGTAGTAGATTTTCCAGAACTGAAAAGAGGATTACATTTTGGATTTGAAGTTTGACCTTGAATCGTCTTTCCCTTCCTGAGAATTGATTCTGGATTGGACGCTGGTGTGATCGGTGATTCTTGAGGATTCGTCCTAGTACTGATCCTCTTAGGAGCCAGGATGAACTTGTGGAGTCCCCAGATAGATGATTACAACCAACTGAAAATGTCTAATATTTGTCTATCATCAAAGATCAGCTCTGTGTCGTATCCCAGGAGAGCAGAGCTTGAATTTCGTCTCCCCGGCAATGGGGCCAATTTTTTATCACTCCAAGAAACTCCTTAGGGTTATAGACTAAGGATGCTTGGTAACTTAGAAATAATGGTTTTATGTGTTTGGGACAACAGGGTCTTTAATGATTTATGTAAAAACCAACTTATCACACTTCTAAAGATACAGTGCTTTCAGGAAACAATAATCAGATTCAACAATTGAAAAAGAGGATGGAGAACACTACTCTTGATTTTCCAATACAATGGAATGTAGGGCTTAATACAAGACAGAGGTAAATCCTTTAATTTCAAGTCTATGAGTTCAATAAAGAGATAACAGTCTTTATGAACTAAAATAAACTGAAAGAAAAGTACAGAAAAATGAAAGATGAACAATTCTGATATTGCAAGCGAAAGAAAACTGAACTTTATTTTTGCAAAAAGAGTCTATACAATGGCATAAAAATATCTCCCATTTTGAACCATTATCTCATATCAAAAATAGGCATTTATAGCCTCTTACATGGATCTGTATTTAATAAAAGTAATTCAAATCTAACTAAACAACTTTGAAGATAAAGACTAAACAACTAAACTTAGCAACTCGAATTGTCTTTTATATCAAAAATTCACCATCTGCACCTTCAGCTCCTAGAATCTTTGATGTGATGTAATGTGGAAAAACACCTGTCTTGATAGTTTGATTTCTCCAATGTTCATGATCTATATTTGAGGAAGTTTGTTTTACATGATGTTTCCAAAATTCCCTCAAATCTCTGATGTCAAATCCCTTCCAAGCAATTTCCATTCCCTTGATACGCTGGAACTCCTTCATAACCTGTTCGGAATGACCTGTTCTGTCCCTGGCTTCAAAAAATACGTTTCCATCTTTCAACAACTATCTCGTTTAATATTTCGTTGGTTAGCTGTTGAAAGTCGCCACTTTCAATAGCTAACGGGTCATAAAATATCTCTTTGCGTTGGTGAAAGCCCTGATTGCGCCCAAAATGAGTTTTCACCTTCAAAATTTTGATTTCATCAAAACTCAGTGTGCCTCCGGTTTCTCACCTTGCATATTAACATCTACTTGAGCAAGTACCTTCAGATCTGGATGGGATTTTTGTCTTTGCTTTTGTTTCAAGTACCTTTTAAGGCATTTGGCAAGCCACCATAGACTATTGTAATCTTTGGTGAGTTTTTTCTTTCTTTTCTTCTCTTTAACACTTTCCCGAGCCAATCTCTCAAACACAGCATTGGTTTTAGCGAAGTTATCAGACAACTTCTTATACCTTTCTTTGATTACCCATTCCAAAACCTCTTGCTGAGCGATTACCTATTTCAAATTCTTGATTTTCTAAGACTTCTTTGACTTGGATCTTTTTGATGTTTCTCCTTCCTCTGTATGAGTGAAGGTCTCATATTTTTGTGCACACTCAGTTGACTGCTCAGGACTCTTTGTGACGAGGCATTGATCTTGTTGCTCTGATTCTAATTCTGTATAGGGTAAGTTTAAAATATTGGTCCTCTTCTCTGTAGGCTGCTCTGTGGGCTATTCTATAGTGGTCTCAAAGCTTAACCTTTTCTTTGACCTACGTGACTTCACTCCAGAGATTCTATCTTCTGGAGGTCCTGGCAGGGTCCTTCTTTTTCTTGAACTGCTTTGAGGAGACGATTGTTTCTTTGAACCTTTCCCCTGTTCATTTACTGGATAAGTTTTCGTTTCAAAACCCTCCCAGAATAGAAAATGCTCACGGCTCCTTCCCTACTATTTTAATTCCTCCAGAATGATCAATTTAATGAGGCCGAAGTGGCACAGAGTATTCTTCATGCTCAAGGGTTGAGCCCTTATCTTCTTGCAAACCTTAGTCAAACTCTTATGTAGGAAAAAGGGTAAATTGAGGAGAATCTTGCCTGTGAAATGGTCCAGGAGTTTGAAGTGATACATCATGAGTTTGTCATACCTACCCTCTGAGGTAATGTATAGTTGTATGCCCTTAAACAGCTCCTACCATTCTTCTTCTAGATAGGAAACCAGCATACCCTTTTTCCATGCGTTGTGCCTGAACTCTTCCTTCAAATAAGCTCTGAAATTCAAATTTTTAGGGGCAGTGGTTTTGAATCAACTCTGGCCCGTTCTTGGTAGGCTTGTTGCTGCAGCAATGGCAGCTTCATCTACTATAATTTCCAAGGACCCAACACAATCTTTGTTCCCATCGAAAGTCTTGCAAAAGCTTCTACTGTAGACTGGTGGCAACCATTTTGCAATCTCTCAACGAATTCAATACACCCTGTGTTTGAAAAATGTTTCTGGACTTCGGGATGTGTCTGTAAAAAAGATAGGTTGTCCAGCTCTTTCTGAGTAGAGAACCACTGCGTCTCCTCGCCATTTTGTAGCTTGAAAACCCCAACAATTCTGTATATCAACCCCTGCAACTGTTGTTCGAGCCGAGGTTTTGCGCTGTTGAAAGCACTTGGGAGTCGGCTCTGTTTTCTAACATTAGAAACTTTAACAAACCTTTGTGAACAATGTGTGATATGGGAGCAATGATCCAATTTGATGTTGTCAGCCCAGCAGTACAGCCTCTGTACCTGAGCCACTGAATTTGAACTTGCCATCCCTAATGCCATGATTGTGGAGCATGAGTTTTTGAGCCGGATCCGAGATGTAATCCGACTGGGACGTGGAACTCGAGTTTAAATGATTACCCACTTTCACCAGTGCATCCTTTTGATTGCATGGCGTGAGTCGATCACATCATGATTTGATTTTGAAATGTGGATAAGTGCACGTGATTCCCGCTTTCTCCAACCAACAGCCCGTGGAAAACGCCCCTCGGCTGTAGAAACTTACCTCTTTCACCATCGCGCGATCCCGCAAGAACTGCTCCTTAGCTATTGAAATTCTTCACTTTCACCAACGCGCCACCCTGTGAGAATTTATCCTTAGCTGTTGAAATCCTGCACTTTCACCAGCGCATGACCCGCGACAATGATTTCTTTGAATGTTTTGAAATTCAACACTTTCACCAGTGCACAAACCTATGAGAGACACTCCTTAGCTACTGAAAGTCGCCACTTTCCCCAGCTAACACTCATCTTTTGGACACACGTTAGCTGTTGAAAGTGAATTATGAAAATTTTGAAAAGAATACTTTATGGGTCATATTATTTTCTAAGACAAAAACCAAAACCTAAGTTTTGTAGCTAGAAACACTCAACAATGAATTGAGGAAACTACCAATAGCCATGCTATCCACCACAAAAATCGACCAAAAGGACGGTTTCATTTTGGGAGCTAACAATTACCAATTCAAACAGCGAATACCATGGCATTAGACAGGGATTTGCCCCTTTTTGTTGACCACGAATGGGCATTTATTATTAATCTATAAACTATGTGAGAGGTGATGTATAATCAAACTGGTTAGACAAAAAATCCTTGTTATGTAGCGCTTCCAAAATTAGAAAATGGCAGCGAGATATTTTTGATAGCACACACATTTTTTTATGAAAGCACGCAACATTTTTATACAACTCAGCGAATATTTATGATAGAACTCAGAGAATTTGAATGATTATGATAGCGATTTATCATAGTGATTTTTATAGTTATTATGACAACGATTGTATTAATAAGCACCACTATGGACAACAAATTAGTATTCTGGATAGCCTATCTATTTGACAATGAATTTAGATGTTTTCTTAGTGATTTAATGGATAGGTATGGTATAACTAATCATGCATATTTGATATATTTAATTGGCATCAACATCATATGTTTAGTAAATAGTGAGCCCATAAAATTTATAGATAGAAATCGTGTATTTTGACAGAGTTTTCTTTTAGTAAAGAACAACGATTATAGATGTCGACGTGTTGTTTGTTTTATATATGTCTGCATTCATTTATTGTTATAGTTGTGAGTTTTATACAACTACATTTATGTACTTATGCCTACATTCCTTTTCATGAAAGGCACAATGAATTTCATAATGCTCCATGCACAGGGAATCTAGATAGCGTGTCTTTATTGTTGACAAAATTAGGTTCTAACAACGACTCTATTGTGAGTTACAACATTAAGTTGTGTAATATTTAGCCTTTGTTCATCAGTGATTAATTGCCTTACTGTTGTGTAAGACAACGAAGGAATTAGAGATTTATGGAAGAAATTTCATTTGATGATAGCGAACCCTTTAGCGAATTGACGTTAGAAATCTCTGTAATCTTATAGAGTTGTCCTCCCCTTGATTTGTAATTCGACAGTTATATATCTTACTCAGCAATTTTGAATTTTTCATTCAACGATTGTAATGTTATCCTTCGATATAGTATAATTATCTAATTACCAAATAAAAACAACAACTACAGTAATTTTAAGTTGGCGATTTCCAGACAACGATTTTAAATGTGTTCCTTAGATAAAAATTTATTTTATAGTTCAGTCTAAATGATAGCTTATCCGATTTTAAAGGACAATGTTTTATTGTATTAAGGGGCGTTGGTTCATTGTTTTAAATAACATGCTTCGTAATTGTTCAATCAAAAGATAACGATTTTCTCCTTAGGGAACATTTATCTCGCATTGGGGATTGGATTATAGTTGCAACGCACGATTGTTTAATAATAATCATTTAATATGTCCAGATTGATTTTGTTGTGCAGGGAAATTGTTGTGTTGTGTGAAATTCATAGTCGTCTTGTTGACTTGTCGATTGGGTGCTAGGGTTAGCCATCAGGGGTTAGATAGTTCACTGGATCTCCTAGCACATTGAGTTTTTCTTGTGTTTAGGGTCTAGTTATGCTGTTATGCCATGGTTGTTGTCATGCCTATCACCTGGAGACACATGATTCCTGATGAGGGGATTTTTGCGCGCCCTAATGGAAAGAGGTGAATGATAACTTGGTCAAAGTCTGCGCTTCCTGTTGTGAGTGTGTTGATCATTGTAAGTCTGTTGTTGATGCTTGGGTTGTAACACCTTCATGTGTTGGGTTTTGCGTGCCATGGAGGTTCTAGTGACTCGTCGTCGAGACCATTGTATCGGGATTGTGGATGTTTTCCCTTAGCTTGTAGGCATTTTCATGTTGTGTCGGGCGGGTAGTCGTTCTATCTGTTGATTTACACATGTTTTGCCCAGTTTCTCTTGTACTAGTGGGTGGAGTCATAGTTGTCTGTTGCCTGATTTGTGTGCTTGTGTCTGTCGTCAGGTTGTGTGGTTCAATTATTTGTCATTGTTGCCTTCTTACCTAATGTATAAAAAAAAATTGCATTTTTTGCTTCGCTTATTGTTGTAACGATTGGGGTCGTTACACAATAACGATGGTATAGAAACTAATGGAAAATGGTACTCACATGGTGGCATGTGACATATGCACACGATGATAAATGTTAAGAGCTTCGTCAATCTAAGTCTTTATGGAAACTAAGTTACCACCTAACAGTTACACATGGTTTCTTTCAATAATTGTTTACGTTTTAATTTAATTGTCTTGTCAACTACCCTAAAGTCTTTATGGAAACTAAGTTACCACCTAACAGTTACACATGGTTTCTTTCAATAATTGTTTACGTTTTAATTTAATTGTCTTGTCAACTACCCTAAAGTCCGCTTCCGCTTCTTTTGTATTTCAGGTATTTCAGATATGGTCAACTATTCAAGTTACATATAAGTTTTAGATGCTATCGTATTTTTGTTTACACATTCGTTGTACAAGTCATATTTGTTTGCCCATTGTCCATGACCTTAATTACCTTGAAAAACTAAAGAATAACGAGGCGGTGATATGCTACCCCATTTTTGTTCGAACATTTGTTTTATATACTACCCCATTTGTGTGGCCACTGGGCATGACCTTTACCTTTAAAAAATAAAGAATAAGGAGGCTTATCGTTGAACACGTATGGCAGCCATGCATGCACTGCTCCACAACGTGTCAATTGATGGTGAGTAATACAGCCACAGCAAAGGAAAGGATTTTTGCCTCCGACAGAATACAGTACTACAGTGAAGTTTTGAAGAGGATCGATCTCTGGGAGGCAACGAGATGGCCTTTCGAGAAGTTTTGAAGAGGATCGATCTCTGGGAGGCAACGAGATGGCCTTTCGAGAAGTTTTGAAGAGGATCGATCTCTGTAAGTTTTGAATGATTTGAATATTCATTGCAAGGTCAGTTCAAATCATTCATCTCCATATAAATTTTTCGTTACTTTAAGTTTTTAGCGACGTAGGATTGATCATTCATTTTCAGTGTTAAATCAAATTTCAGTGTTCAATAGTCTGCCTGTATCAGTCAGAGTCAGAGTATATACATATAGTGTATTTTCTAGTTGCTATGTTATATGTCGCTACATTTATCTAAATGCTACTTATTTTCTCCCCATCCACTGGCGGGAAAATAGGAAAACCAGTAGCCACACCTTCCGTATCTACCTTGATTTTCCATATCCATAGAGAACGCACAGATATGAACATTGTAGTAAGTCCTGAACCGGTGTATAAACAGTTTCCGATGGAAAAGAACAAGTTCGAGACAGTCGAGAGTAGAGAGGCACCCCTACAGCGAAATTTTGATGACCTAATAGTGGGCGGAACCCTTATCTGACGCATACATATGGAACAGAACACTGGAGCTCAATATGGATATGGATCTGTACAGAAGTATGTATTAATTACTAAATGTTACGGATATGCTTGGATATAAATAAAATTTAAATATCCAACCTTTTTAATCTGTGAGATGGGGATATTTAAAGAGAGTTTAAATGGAGATAAATTAACAGGGTTAGACAGCTATGACCAACTACTGTCAAATCGCATGCAATGCTGTTACAGGGCCTTCTTCGGACGGCTGCATCTAAGTCCGTTATGAAGGGCAAGCTCTAAGCATCCCACAGCACAGTATTTAATGTCCAGGGCTGGGAGTATATAAGCGCATATACACCATACGTTCTTATTCCTTAGGTTCTTATTGTATCTCAGATCCCATGGTGTATATTCACCATAGGTTCTTAGTCTATCTCAGATCCATGGTGTATATGCCCCCGTCTACCAGCATTTAACACTACACTGTGGGAGTGCTTATACCTAATCATTATGACTTCTCAACGGGCTTCACTGTAGCCATTGCATAGAGGGTGAGGTTTAAGCACCCGGTAGCGCTGCATTGAATGTGGCCGCAGGGGATTTATTCACCGTCAGATGATTCAATGCGGCCTGGCCGGGTGTTTAGCACTTGCCTTGGGTTTTTTGACACCATGGTACAGATCACTATCTAATCAAATAGTTTAGAGCTCAAATTTAAATTCTGAACTTGGTTTTCAGCATATCCAGTGTAGAGGTAGCATTTAGTCACTAATATACAGTGCGGTACAGGCACTTAACCTTTAGTAATTAATATACACAGCAGTACAGACATTTATGTCAGCCAACTTGCAAGTAATATGCACCATACAGTGAGTCAATAATCGATAGTGTCCATTTTCTATCTTGTCCTTTGGATGGTGAATAGTGTAGTATCCAAAAGAGAGGAGAAGATGGTACCTTACCAATGATTGGCTTAGTGCATGGTGCATAATTTTCTCATTGTTTTTTATGGAGAAAATTATGCATCATGCACTAAGCCAATGATTGATATGTACCCTTTTTCTTTTCACTCTTGGATACCACACTATTCAACATCTAACTAATAGGATGGAAATGGTACATTGTCAATCATTGGCTTAGTGCATGGTGCATATCACTCATAGTTTTTGACACCTTGGTACC
The DNA here is from genome assembly GCA_032191745.1 of Picea mariana. NCBI lineage: Eukaryota > Viridiplantae > Streptophyta > Pinopsida > Pinales > Pinaceae > Picea > Picea mariana. Next base: position 60,613 of record JASDQU010374220.1, on the reverse strand, counting down.
TACTACCTATCATTATCTAATAGAATTGTTCAGAGCTCAAATTTAAATATTTAAATTTTGAACTTGAGGTAACATTTAGTAACTAATAGAGAGTGCACAAGGAAATCCAAATGTATGTGTCACCTTGAAGTACATGCCTTCTCAACTTTGTTGAATCAGCAATCAATATTTTTGGCATATCCCTCTCGTTGTTGTCTTACGTCATAGCTATTCCTTGGGACTTAGGAGATATCCTATAGACATTTCGTTGGTAGCAACCCCTACACACTTTGAGGGTGGTGAAAATTGAATGCACTACGTTAAATTCCGACGTGGCTCTTACGAAGCCCAACTTGGATGAGGGATAAGCACGAAGTAGACTTGGGTAATGAGCACGAACTAGACTGCAGAATGGATTGTTGGGATTTCTGCAAAGAAGCAACACATAGGGACGAGCACGAACTGTAGCAACATGGTGAATGTGTCACAACAATCTGAAGTTATGTCTCATTTGGTAGCAGTAAGGTAGCCTAGACGAACACAAATTATAGAGAAGTAGAGAGCCAAACAAATTAGAAAAACTCCAAGGTACACTCACTTTTTCCCTTTCCCCTCTTTTCTTTGAAATCCTTTCTAACAATGGCATGAAACCCGAGATGTTTGACAGCCCAACATTACATGATCCAATCAGGATATCTCCTCAGTGCTTTCATTGGGTTGGACTTCCATTACAATTGTGGCATTAGAGGTATAAAGAGGGGGCTCAGTCGGAGACCTACATCATCGATTTGTTGGGGCCCAAAAGTCATGTTCACACTCTTCCCTCAACTAGGTTGGGGTTGGTAAGGACCAAGTCAAAATTGAATGGAACACATTAAATTTGCACGGCCCTCGAAGTTTGTAGGAGAATCTCGGAACAAAATGTTTGCAGGAGATCTCTTCAGTCCCGAGGAACAACTATGGAATTAGAGGAATGAGGAGGCTCTATCAGAAATATAGATTATTGATTCGTCAGAGCCTAGAAGTTATGAACTCATGCCTTATGCATATCATCATGCATCTCTGGTGCCTCATCCATGCAGGCATGTACTTAGAGATGACACATAAATTTTATCTTAGGTCAACCATTGGGTTACTGCATGGTGGATATGGATTTCCAAAAACATGGTGGATATGGATTTCCACAAACAAATGGAAGATTGTATCCATGCTTTAGGTAGGAAATTGTGTAAATTATATTAGTACTTCGTTTTAATTTGTATAATTTTCATAATTAGACTTAAATTTGTGTTTTATTGTTTTTCGTTCCAAGGGAATTTTACAATATAGTATGGGGATATGTTACATAATGTATGTAATAAAAAAAATAATTAAATAATAATAAATGACATATCAACTAGAAAAACAAATGTGTGAGGAGAAATGAACGGAGGAGGAGCAAACTCCCTCTAACTACATGTACATTTCATTTTCTAGATTGTTCTAATTTTTCGAATAATTTTTAGAGTTTTGAATTTACATCAAATGGGATCAAATAACTTGTAGTGTACATTTCCTTTAGCATAAGAAAACATTTCATCATTGGATGTACATTTCATTTTTTGGATTGTTGTAAATTTTTGGATAACTTTTAGGGTTTTGAATTGACATCAAATGGGATAAAATAACTTAAGTGTGTTTCCTTTAGCATAAGAAAGCATCTCATCCATTCACAATTCGATCTATTTTGGATTTTTTTTGGCATTTGTGAATCAATCTATATCTTTTTACAAAATACATTTTAGTGAGATTTTAATGGTTTAAAAAATGTACATATCTATTTTATAAAATATTTTCAACTTTATGAGAGATCTTTAGAATTTATCAAAAGGCATCAAATCCCTTGAGGTGAAATCTTTTGTTAGAGTGAAAAATTTGGGATGATTCTATCGAGATGTATTCAAGATCCCTCTTCAGATTTGATAGATATGAAGTTAAGATGGATCTACGTTGGTTGCTTAAACAATTACAATAAATATATAATTAACTCGTCATAACTCCTTATAAATGTATTATCTATTAATTTTCACACAAACATGTAGCTAGCTCCTTTGTTGGGACACATGTCACTTCATAAAGAGAGATTAGCAAGTTGTGTTAATACAAGTTGGGTCTATAGTATTGGAGGTGAAAATTTTTGTTAGGGTCTTAAATCAAGTGGMAAATTTAATGGTCCTAGAMTATTTTCATGACTCGCACCCTAGAGAGAAGATCTYAATTGTATTTTGGCATGTAATCATTTTGGTATGACCATGTCCATMTTCTCGACCATGATTTTGATTTTGGTGTCAACCATAATGCAATGATAATTCAAAGGATTATTAAATAGTACCAACATCCATATAATCCACAAAAATGTTGATCCAAATGATCATCTAGATTAAGACCTAAAAAATGGCACGAACATTAGCATTGTTTAARTCAAGATTTAATGACACATTTTTTACGGGTTTCTCATGCAATTTTGGGAGAAATCACATCCAAACACCAAGGACCCAACTCGATATGTTAATTTTGAGCTAAAGAAGATCTATTAGGAGAATTTTGAGGTCAAGAAAGGGCCTCAAAACAATATGGTATTAGAGCATATTGTGACATCACCACCACCCAACCACCCATGCCAAGTCACATCTCTGATACTTCTCTTTCCATCAGCTCTGATGCCATAGTGTAGCATTCCCATCCATCTGTTGGGCTATGCCACGAAAAAATTATAGACTGTATACGAATTTTTAAACATATACAATTACTCTGAGCAAATGCCAAGATTCATGTGGAAATAACAGTAAAAATACACAAACAAATCACACAAGAAAAATCCATGAAATTAAACATTTAAAGAATAATGCAACAAGCAATTTAACACACAATTGATACTTATCTTTGATAAAATACCACCAAATGCATGCATACCTTCCACAATCCTCCCAGCCTTAGACCACGTTGCTCAGAACTCTTAGCAATGGGTCACCCCCGACCTAAGACTAAACTCCACCTGGGTAAAGGGATTCTTAACCAAGTTGATATATCTCAAACAACAGGAACAATTCCATCATGTGCCAACTCAAACTAACAGCCTATAGTCTCTCATTCCCCACATGTCTCTCCCACCCCATGAAGTGTGTCCCTTATCATCTCAACATTCCTTCAGCTGCCCCACTTCCCTTCGAGGGCTTCGGCAACAGACCGAACAAGAAGTCTCAGAGCACTGTAGTTGTAGTTGGGCTCCCTCAGGAAATCAATTCCCAACAATTCTCTCACCTGGAGAGAGTTGTTCATGGGCTTGATAGCCCACCTCTTCAATCCCACGAACCTGACAACTCGCTTCTTTAGTCCAACACTTAAGTCAACCAGGTACGGGTACAGGTCAATAGAAGCAACAAAGTTCAGGGTAAAGTACAAGTGATGGAAGCAATGGACTTTAGGTAAGGTGCAGTATTGGCTTGGGTAAGGTGCAATACTCGCTCAGGTAAGGTATAGATTGTTGCTCATAACAAGAAGTATGGGTTACTGCTGAAGGCATGCGTACAACATGGAGAGGTCTAAATGAATGGAGATCATGGAATGAATGGCCTCCCTCATGCACTAATCCTAAGATCTTTGTATGCATGTCCCAAATTGGACACCTCTCACGTCRAGAGCCACTTTAGCCCACCTGTCCCCATATTTAAAACTTAGGATAAAATATTTATCCCCACCTTAGGCTTTAGGAATATATTATAATATTCTTTTGGAAATAATCTCTCTAGCTTAGCCCCATTTCTAGACTCTTAGCCCCCCCTTTCATTCYTAGTGGAGTTTAGTCCCCCATACTCTTTATCGTGGTTGGTCTACATGCAGTGATGTACTTTATTAATGATATGAGTGTTTACATATACAAAAATAAGCTCACTGGCCTTTAGCATCTAGGCTCTCCAGCCTAATAATCACATAATCCTCCTGGCCTATAATAACCTGTCTCAACAGCCTATAAAACATATTTCCATATAAAACTCCACCTGGGTAAAGGGATTCTTAACCAAGTTGATATATCTCAAACAACAGGAACAATTCCATCAGGTGCCAACTCAAACTAACAGACTATAGTCTCTCATTCCCCACATGTCTCTCCCACCCCATGAAGTGTGTCCCTTATCATCTCAACATTCCTTCGGCTGCCCCACTTCCCTTCGAGGGCTTCGGCAACTGACCGAACAAGAAGTCTCAGAGCACTGTATTTGTAGTTGGGCTCCCTCAGGAAATCAATTCCCAACAATTCTCTCACCCGGAGAGAGTTGTTCACGGGCTTGACAACCCACCTCTTCAATCCCACGAACCTGACAACTCGCTTCTTTAGTCCAACACTTAAGTCAACCAGGTACGGGTACAGGTCAATAGAAGCAACAAAGTTCAGGGTAAAGTACAAGTGATGGAAGCAATGGACTTTAGGTAAGGTGCAGTATTGGCTTGGGTAAGGTGCAATACTCGC
>JASDQU010374220.1:15365-41201 GCA_032191745.1 Picea mariana | reverse complement strand
AACTGGACCTGAATATCTGTAGTATTAATTACTAAATCATATGGATATGCTTGAATCTAAATAAAATTTAAATATCCAATCTTTTTAATCAGTGAGATGGGGATATATCTAGATTTGAAGAGAGTTTCAATGGAGATAAATGAACAGTTCCACTCTAAACTAAGTGAAACTAAGTGGATTAGACAACGATTATAACAACTGTCAAATCATGTGCAATGTTGTTAGAGGGCCTTCTGTGGATGGCTGCATCTAAGTCTGTTATGAAGGGCAAGCTCTAAACACCTCACAGCACAGTATTTAATGTTGAGGGCTGATATCATATACACGCATATACACCATAAGTTCTCATTGTATGTAAGATGAACTTAATATACACCATAAGTTCTTATTGTATCTAAGTTGAACTTATTGTATCTAAGATCCCATGGTGTGTGTATATGTCCCTGGCCACCAACATTTAATGCTCCACCATGGGGTGCTTAAATTTTGAACTTGGTTTCTAGCATATCCTATGTGTAGAGGTAACCTTAGGCAGATATTATCCAGCATGCAGTAACCTAATCATTGGTGATTGGGTTGGGCTAAGAAAATGATTGGGTTGTCCAGTTTCTCAGTCTTTCCCATGGCCATGACACCCACGAGTCATGGATGGCATGAAACCTCGGTGCCTGATAATCTTTGCCGAGAAACTGTGAAAGTTGTCGCCTGCACTAGCTGTCAAAGTCATGTACGCCTACAAGCATTCTGTATAATATCTATCCAGCAGTCGGAATGAAATTTAAATTTGTAAAGCTCAGTTTCTTGTTCGCCCCTTACGTCTGTCTTTGCCGCCATATCCACTACTACGTTTCTCCATGGGTCTAATGGTTAAAAACATGTGTTTCCTCTTAAGAGGTGACGGGTTCAAATCCAGAGGGGGTATAGACTTTACTAGTCAAATTGTTGGGCGGAGGGGGGTCCCTTGTCCCACAAACATAAAAAGATGGTCACACCAGATTCTAGTGTTTGGTATGTCCAATGCCATTGCTAATCAAAACAGTGGAGAAGCTCAAATTCTTTTCCGACTGTTGACAGTATAATATAGTTTGTTTCATTTCCTTCTCCAACCCTGGGATAGTTTGTCGACCGTTGATAGAGTAATACAGTTTGTTTCATTGCCTTCTTAAACCCTGGGACAATTTGTTTCATTGCCTAATAGAGACCTAATAGTTGGCAAAGCCCTTCTCTTGGAACAGAACAGTGGACCTCAATATCGATTTGTATCGCAGTATATATTAATTACTAAATCTTATGGATATGGTTGAATCTAAATAAAATTTAAATATCCTATCTTTTTAATCATTGAGATAAGGATATTAATTACTAAACCTTATGGATATGCTTGAATCTAAATAAAATTTAAATATCCAATCTTTTTAATCACTCATATGGGGATATATCTAGATTTGAAGAGAGTTTAAATGGCGATGAATTAACAGTTCCACTCTAAACTAAGTGGATTAGACAACTATTATCAACTACTGTCAAATCGTATGCAATGTTGTCCTACATCTAAGTTTGTTATGAAGGGAAAGCTCTAAACACCTCACAACACCGTATTTAATGTTAAGGGATGATATCATATACACACATATACACCATCAGTTCTTCTTATTGTATATACACCATAAGTTCTTATTGTATCTAAGTTGAACTTATTGTATCTGAGATCCCATGGTGTGTATATGTCCCTCGCCACCAGCATTTAATGCTTCAGTGTGGGGTGCTTAGACCTAATTATTAAGACTTCTCAACGAAATACCCTGTAGCCATTGCCTAGAGGGTAAGGTCTCAGTAGCGAGTAGTGGCGCATTGAATGTGGATGCAGGGGCTTTATGCACCATCAGATCATTCAATGCGGCCTGGTGGGGTTCTTAGCACATGCCTTACCATAGGATTTTTGACATCATGGTACAGATCACTATCTAATCAAATAGTTTAGAGCTCAAATTTAAATTCTAAACTTGGTTTCTAGAGTTGGAGGTATTAATTTCTACCTACCAATAACCACTAAACTTTGAGAGAGCTCCACCAACATCCACCGATGGTTCCAGATATTTACCTCCGAGAACTCTCTCGATTCTCTAGAGTCTTCCAAAGCCTGTATAAATACAAGGCAAATGTAATCGTGTTAATAATTCAGCAATACAATTATCCATTTGTTCTTTCTGTGTTTTTTGTGCTTCTGCCCCATTCATTTGGTATTAGAGCTTGGATCTAGGTCTCACTCCCTCACGGGAGGGCCCAGGATCCTAAGAGGAGATTCTTCGTCGTTGAGACCGTGCAAAGGAGAAGCAGACCCTACACGATAGAGTCGAAGGTGAGCAGTGAGGGCCGAGAGCATATATCTGCAAGCAACCAACAAAATGGAAACTCGAGATTCGTTGTTGGAACAACTGATTTGTTAAGGGCCGTACAAAGATCGTGAGGAGGCCGCAAGGAGGGCCATAGAGAATCGGAGAGCGCCTGAAGTGTGTCTGCAAGGAAATGCTGCAAAGAAACCCCTATTTCTGGAGAAGGAAGCAGCCACAAGAAGCGAACTAGAGTTTGTTGTGTGGATACTAGAGCAGACCTCTATGTGAGACTGCCTTTTGAGAGCAAGAGGAGCATCCAGTGTGAGACTGTGTAGAATCTGCATAGGACTGGAGGAGGTCCCATGTGATGCTGAGGAGAGTCATGGGAGATGAAGAGTTGTTGTGAGAGTTGGAGAGGAAGCCACAGCTTCTAGGTTAGCAGAGAGTCTGTAAAGAGAGGCCGAACCCATTACAAGGGTTTGTTGCACTTTGATCAGTCGAGATGGGGGAACTGCATTGGGGATCCAAGGCATTTCTTCAGAAACGTACTATTTGAAGATTCAGGGTGCCTTCTCTGGATCAACTATGTCACTGTAGGTTCAGGAATCGCAGAGAATCTGTGAATATAGTTCAAATCGCAAGCATACAGTGAAATTATTTGTCGATAGGGAAAAATTCCAGTACGTGCTTGGTGGAGAAATATGACAAGGAAAGAATGAGTTGGATGATGCTGTGATCAGAAATAGATACGAGGGAGCTCGACGGTTTATGTTTGAGGCTGTTGAAGGCATATTATTCTTGAGATACTGCAATGGCAATGTTGTCTTGGTTGTGGTTCRCTCTRCTTTCACTACTTGTAGTTCATTCCTATTTAAAGTGCACAATTCGTACAAGTGCAAGAGAATCGGTAATTGAGCTTTATTGGGGTTGTATTTGTTTCTTATGTAGGGTCCATCTTCAATTTTGTATATGGTTTTTAAAGAGACCGATAATGAATTTATTTTCGCTACTGTTGTTAAGGCTTGTGCTAACCGACAAATGTAGAGATATGAAGAGGAATTGTTGTGCTAAATACGGTCATGTGGGTTTCCTCGTCTCAAGGGAGAGTTGAGTCAAGTGGTGTAAATGTATTCCATGTTTTAGTAAGGTGAGAACTTCATTTTATAATTGTAATATGGCTGAAGTGAAATGTATTGTTGAAAGTGCTTGGAATGGTCATGTGGGTTTCAGCCTTAGAGAAAATTGAGTCAAGTTGTAAGAGGTCAGATTCAAATTCAAGTGAAAGGTCAAGGTCAAATGAATGAGTCTAAAAGCTTTGTGAAAAGGAGTGTTGAAATGTAAATGTGTGAAAAAGAGTCTTGAAATGTAAAGTCACCTCAAGAAGAGTCAAATGAGTGCTACTTAAAGTTAAAACCTCAAGAAGAGTCAAATGAGTGCTACTTAAAGTTAAAGTGAGAGTCTGTTTCTTAAGCTAGTCAAAAGTTAAGTCCAAATCAAATGTTAAGTGATGTAAAATCATGACAAGTGGTACGTCAATTAAGTTTGTCAATCCATTGTCATAGGTTGTCTTGTTGGATCTTGATCAACTCCGACAAGAAACATATCCATAAAGTATATTGAAAGGAAAAACAATCCATAAAGTATATTGAAAGGAAAAACAAGAAGCAGTGTAAAACATAAAGACTCTAGTTGAAAGAGGTAAAGAACAAAGAAGACTCTAGATGAAGTTATGTAATGCTTAATGATGAGATGTAAATGGGTATATGTAATGGGCTTGTAATTTGTTGGGAATTTAGTAAAGAATGTTGAATTTTTGTACCTTAGATGAAATGATGCATATTTGTTGTAAGGGGTGCATGATCGGTAGTACCCGACACCCTAGAGGTTTTTTTTTTGGTCCAAAGTTGTAAATCTTAGCCATAGGCATAGGCAAGCTATTCTAAGTGTTTTTAGTCTTAACCTGGGGATACGGCCAGGAGCTTGTCCTTCGGCAAATTCATAGCCGCTATCGGTTTTCATTCGATTGTCTGGACTCAAAGCCCTCCCTTTCTGTGTTAAGATAAGAACTTTCAGAATGGAATCTAAGTCTATGTCTTTTAGAGAAGTCAGACAAGCCGAACAAGCCACAAAGACAAGTACTTATGGATCTGATGGACTAGCCTCTATGTTTTCCTTGAGTCGGTCCTCTACTATAAACGAAGTTGAACTAGAAATAGTAGAAGAATCCCCTCAAGCTGCATGGAAACTTCCTCAGATAAATCCATCTCAAGTCTATAAAGATATGTCTGCCTTCCATTTAACTGCCATTACTAGAGTTTTTGTCAAAGAATCAACCAGTACAATTGAACAAAATAGCAATGAAGTTCAAACATTCAATCTCCTGGATCCAGAAGAAATCAGAAAGACAGCCAGAAAACATAAAACAAAGTTCCTGCATTTTGGCTGTATCAGAATTGGAATTAATGCCCTGGTCCATAAGGGTATTAATGCATATGCCCTCTGCATTATAAGGGACCTAACTCACCATAAGTTTACTGATTCTATCATTGGTGGTATAGTAGCTCCTCTGTCAAACGGACCAGTATATTTTGACTGCTATCCAAACTTCTCTGTAGCAATAGATGATGAAACCCTGGGAGATATCCTCAAACTCCAAATTCTAACAACTGGATTTGAGATGAAAAGAAAGAGAAAAAATATTGCTATTTTGGCAAAAGGGTGCTTTAGGTATACAAACACTATGTATCCTGCTGTCCTCCATGCACCCAGCAGAGACTCTTTGACAAGCACCTTAGTCTTGACAGATGCTCTAAATCAAAAAGTAGAGCATAGTACTATAAAATGGGAAGCTTTAGAATTCCCTTCAGAATGGGTTATTGATACGCCTAAAATTCCAATCCAAAAGGCTATCACATCTGCACAGATAAAAGAGGCTGATGGTTCTGCTGTGTTTTCATTTCCATCTCAATTATCCAGAAATCATACTTGGACAAAACCCATAAGACCTCCTCCTCAAATTCCTAAACTCTGTGTACATACTTCTCTTCAGTCCCTTGCAAACCAGATTGCTGATTTTCCCTATTCTATATAGTGTCCTGATTGTACAGAGTTAGTTAGTTTATCCTCTATTCCTACTTCTAGCAGCAACAATTCCTTACAGTTTAAACATGAAAATCATCACATTAGGACAAATTTACCTCCTGCTTCTACTTCTAAAGAAGTTTGTCCTCATCCACAATGTTCTGAAATACCATATCCTCATGATTCAAACTGTCTTACTATGAGCCTAAACCTCAAAGAAGAGATAGCCTTTAGACTGCAACGTCCTTTTGCTAAAAAAATTTGGAAACCCTCAGCCAATGAAATACATAGGTTTCTTAGAAGAGAAAAAGGTTGTCCTAAATCTTGTGTCTCTGATGCTTGGATGAAAAATATGATGAATTGGGATTTATACACACATCCCAAATCAAATGAATTTGCAGCAAGTACCACTCCTGAAGAAAAAATTCAATTAGCTACTCAATGGAAAGATTTTATGGAAAAACATCAGTTATATCTTTCCTTCTATGAATGGTACTTCACTCAGCTATCTCTCAAACCTCTCAGGCCATCCTCTGCTCCGTTGATTGCTTGCCCTGTTCAAGCACTTTCTCTTTCTGACCTTGGCAGAGAGTTACAACAGTTAAAATCTTTAGCTGCTGGAAAGAAAAGAACTGGTTCAAAGGAATAAAGACAAGGAACTGGTTCAAAGGAAGAAAGACAGGAAGAAGAACAATGTAAAATTCAGCATCAGCCTTACCATGTTCTTCTGACATATAGGATACAAGATCTTCACTTCCAGTTAAAAACACTGCTGGATACTGGGTCAGATTTAAACTTATTTAACAAACATGTGATTCCAGTTGCTTATTGGCACAAGGCAAATCTCAAAGTTTCAGGACTGGGAAATATTCCAACTAATTTGGATTTCTTTATTCCCAAGGCCTCTTTGATGATTGAAAATTTCAGTATGGATTTAAGATTCTACTTAGCAAATATTCCTACTGCCTGCATATTAGGAACTCCATTTTTTGCTGCTGCCTCTCCCCATGGTTCTGTTCAAATCACTCCAGAACGAGCCGGATATTTTATAACTATGGGTGGAACAAAATTGATCAAACCTCCTTTTGTCTCCACACCCAGGTGCACAACTGATGTTGAGATAAATTGTCTAGCACAGAAAAAAATAAAGGAAGTTAAAAGAGCTTTGGCTATTCTCAGGATAGAAGATCAACTCAAACAGTCTCAGGTTTTAGCTCGAATTGAGTCTCTCAGAAAATCTTTTGAATCTCTTGTTTGTTCTGAAAATCCTACAGCCTTTTGGAAACAAAAGAAGCATGTAGTGTATTTACCATATAGAGATGACTATAATGGGACTCCATGCAGAAGCAGAGCAATTCCAATGAATGCTGAATATCAGCGTCTTTGTGCAGAAGAAGTGAAGAACTTAGAAGAAAGGGGGCTAATCAGAAAATCCCAAAGTCCATGGAATTGTTATGGGTTTTATGTAAATAAGCATTCAGAACAGATTAGAGGAATACCTAGATTAGTGGTAAACTTCAAGCCACTCAATAAAGTACTTAAAGATGATACTTATCCAATACCTAACAAAAGCAATCTTCTCACAAGAATTGCTGGAGCAAAAATATTTTCTAAATTTGATTTAAAGTCCGGTTTCTGGTAAGTGGCAATTGCAGAAAAAGATAAATTCAAGACAGCATTCAATGTTCCTGCTGGGCATTATGAATGGAATGTCATGCCATTTGGCCTAAAGCATGCTCCTTCCAAGTTTCAAAGGGTAATGGATGAGGCTTTCCAGGCCTATTTTGATTGGCTTATTGTATTTATAGATGATATTTTAGTTTTCTCTACGTCTATTGATCAGCATTTCAAGCATCTGAATATCTTCCTCAAGGTATGTCAGACACAAGGATTGTTCCTTTCCAAAAATAAAATGGAGCTGTTCAAAACCAAGATTCATTTTCTTGGTCATATTATAGAAAATGGACAAATTACTCTCCAACCTCATGCAGTTGAGTTTGCCGATAAGTTTCCAGACAAAATTATAGATAAAACTCAACTTCAAAGGTTTCTTGGCAGCCTTAACTATGTCAGCCATTTCTATAAAAACTGTGTTGCAGACAGACGCATTCTCAATCAAAGGTTGACAGATACTTCTCCTCTATGGACTGAAGCACATTCTAAAGCCATGAGGAACATCAAGGCTAAGGTAAAGCATCTTCCTATTCTTCATGTAGCAAATGATTCATTTTTAAAGATTGTAGAAAGCGATGCTAGCCAGATTGGATGGGGAGCTGTATTAAAGCAGCAAAATGAACAGAAAAAAGAAGAGGTAATCCAATTTGCTTATGGATTATGGAGTGCAGTTGAAAATAATTACACTGCACTAGAGAAAGAAATCAAAGCTGCTCTGAACTCTATCTATAAGTTTGAACTTTATCTTATTTATAAAAAGTTCATACTAAGAACTGATGCAGCAGCCATGAACAAAGTTCTAAATAAAGAACTGAAAAATCCAGGAGATTCTAAATTTGCTAGATGGCAAGCCCTCTTCAGTAATTTTGATTTCTCCATTGAATACATCAAAGGATCCACTAATTCTCTTGATGATTTCTTGAGCAGAGAAAATTTACAGGTTGTACATAATGTGTGTATCATTTCACTTCAGCTCAAAAATAATACTGAGCATATAGAATCCATTCCAGACAGGATGTCATGGGATGACTATAAAGACATTTGGGTGCCTAGATGGGGAAAAAGGCATCGAATGATTATCAGCCAGGCTACTAATATTCCTTATTATTCTCTTGTGCCTGAGGTAAGAAGGACTGGACCTTCTAATTTATTAAGTCCCATTATTCACAGAGATAGCCAGCAGGCCACTGAAGCAAGTCTACATTTACAAGAATGGTTCCATGATCTTGAAACAATATGGCAAGCTGAAAATGAAAACAAGAAAGAAAAATATATAGCTATTAATAAGCCCAGAGCTATTCAGCAATGGCCGGAACAAAATCAAGATCTTATTTTCCCTGAGACTTGCTATAATTATGCTGAGTATACTGGTTAATGGTGGAAAATGTTATCTGAAGAAAATACTTATTTCATTGTCAAATTCGGACAAGTAATGAGTAGCACCAATTTCTCTCCTCCATCATGGTTATACAGCTGGTGGCAAGATTTTGGAGTCAACAAAGAAGAAGCAGATCCTCATCTTATATCTCTTTTTTATCATATGAATGAAGTCAGGGATCTCAACTATCAAGGGCCAAATTGTCAAGATTTATTCCAAATCTATCTCCAAAATCATACTACATGGGGAGTCAGGATTCAGACTATACTCCAAAGACGGAATAGTACACTCCAATATGTCCGTAATATATATACCAAAGCATGGGATACTATTACGTATCCTGATCTTTTCGACACACATATTGAGAATGATTAAGATTAAATTTTTATTATTCATGTCTAGATGACCGACAGTGGTGTCATCCGTTTTCCGTGGGTTGTCGTCATCAACTCCACAGTGTAATATATGTACATATTAGTCATGTCGTGTTAGTAATCATGAAGACTCGGAGCACTTCTCCGACTGATGGTGAAAATTGATTCACATCTCACATGATTACTATTCTAAGTCATGTCAAATAAAAGTTTGTCGGGATGTCTTTCACGGGACTCTTGCATGATACCCCGTGGGACCATTAGCTTTAGTCTTTTCAGGGAATCCTGCGTGACTACCCTGTTGTTTGTACAATAATGCATGTGACGGATGAGATTGGTATCTCCGTGATCCTTTATGGTGGCTAACATATGGGGCCTCGGGTCACTTCTCTTATCCGAAGAAATGATGCTTTCTTCTTCCTCATTCTTATATAAGGAAGGCTAGCCTCTCATTTCTCCTCATTCAATTCAAGAGTCAGTAAGTCTTGAGTCTGAGTCGACTAGTGCCCTCTCTCTGCGCTTGAGTCCTTCTTGTGTTTAGGATCTCGGGAAAAGCCTGCGTGATTCTGGCTCAGCCAGCACGAACCTAAAGTGGCTCTGAGATATAGTCGAGTCTGTCCAGTGTGTCTGTGTGTCTATCAGAGAGAAAGATCAGGGCCTCCAGCCCAAAATATTGTAATACCCGATAGCCGTGTTCGGCTTTATGAATAAATACTCTGATGTTATTTAAAGCTTCCGCAAGAACTTTCTTTTGATTTCGAGCCTATTGTAGCCGCATTCTGATTTGATTAATCTTGTCATATGCCTATTGCTTTGCGTCCGAGTGCAAGTCTGATGTAGTGTGAAGGATGTTGTTAGTACTTGGCCGAGGGGAAAAGGGTGAACCAAGGTTCCAGAACAGTCTGATAAGCCATAGTGAAAGCTGGTAGCATAAGTCCCGCTTGGGCAGGTGGCCGCTAGGGTAGCATTGTAGGCTGAAGACGAGTCGTAAAGACTGAACTGGCTTGAGAAGATCTCCTCCAAGGGTGGGAAAGCACGCCGCACAGGAAGCTAGTAGGGAAGAGACGGCATAAGCAAGTGTACACATCGATGGACTCCATCTCGATTAAGGGATACAAGGTAGAGACGGCCGAATCAAATTGTCAATTGTCCGACTAAAGGTACCTCCGGGTCTCGGGCCACGAGCATTAGCAAGTTTCAAAAGATTGTCTAGTAACCAATCTGGAAATCGACTGCGCCGCAGGAAACCTCTGCCAGAAAATGGTATCAGAGCCGGGTATGTTGATCATTCTGATCATTTAAATCTCTCTCTGAAGATTGTCTCATTGTAAAAATTCATTCTGTTATCTCCGTACTGTCTGTACAAACCATCCTTTTATATCTGTCAGTCAGTTGATTCTATTCTAAGTGTTTTTAGTCTTAACCTGGGGATACGGCCAGGAGCTTGGCCTTCGGCAAATTCATAGCCGCTCTCGGTTTTCATCCGATTGATTGGACTCAAAGCCCTCCCTTGCTGTGTTAAGATAAGAACTTTCAGAATGGATTCTGTCAGGTCTGTATATAATACTGTCCAGTCTAGTACTTCTACTTCAGAATCTACTCAGTGCCTTATGATGCATTATATGCCAAGTATAGCAGACTTAGACCCTAGATTACAGGACTGTTATAAAGGAGCCAGAACACCAAAGAGTCCTCCTTATGGTCTAGGTTACATTGAACAAACAAACACTGCTATTCCTGAAAGTAGATTCTCAAACCCTCTGCCTCCCAATATAAAAAAACCAGCTATTGAAGAGATGCTCAAGTATTTTACAATCATGACTGGTTGTCCTAGAAACCAGTTTGAAGAAAAATGGATCAAAAAAATGACTAACTGGGATCTCTTCACAAATCCAGAGGCAAAAGAATTCCATCTGAGTACTCCTTCCAAAATCAAAACAGAGCTATCAGAAAAATGGAAGAAGTATATGATAGATAATGATTGTTGGGTTTCTTTTTATGAATGGAAAAGAATCTCTGAAACCCATATTAGCCAAGTCACAGGAGAAGGAACCAGTACTCCTGGACATAAGTGGAAAGGGATAGATGGACAAACAATAGAGTCAAAAACAAACTTCCCTCCTTTTCAGGGAATTCTCTTAGAAAATGACTCTACACAAGCAAGAGCAGTCCCTCTAATCCCAGATACTGGTAATCAATTGTCTGGTTTAGATAAAAGAGTCCATGGTTTAACAGAACAAATAAATTGGACAAACTCTTCACTTAGGGAAATGGCTACTCAGGTATACCAGACAGTAGAATGTGCAAAACATGAGCAGATAGAAGACCTTCAGCTGTCTACAAACTCAGTGATAAGTTCTGCAGATCATATCAGAGACAGAGTTGATGAAATTCATTCTCATCTAGATACAGTTATCTCTAAGGTCTCAGATCAGCAAATTGAGAAAAGAGAAATAATTGAAGATTTAGGATCAGCCCTGTCCTCTATTGGAAAATCTCTTACTGACCTAAATAAGAAACAAGTTGATAAACCCATTCCCTCAGCTTTTCTCAAATCCCCTTTTCCTGTATCTATACTTTCTCCTGTATATAATCCATCCAAACCCACTCCTAAAGAAAAGTTTTCTGTTTTCTTTCCTCCTGAATCTTCCACTTTAGCTCCACTAGATGATACTACTAAACCTGTATCCCTAGTGAGCATTAATAAAAATCCTCATTTTTATAGACCTGCTGCCCCTGATCTAGTTGGTAAAGGCGATATTCCTGAACCAGTGTCATATGCACAAGAATGGTATCATGAATGGAATATTGATAATCTTTCAGTGGCTCAAATTAGACAGGTTATTAATCGAATGATGGTTGCATATAAAATCATGTGCATGAAAGGGAAAGGTGAAGTTGAGGCTTGTAAAGCCTTGATCCAATGTTTTACTGGTTCCTTGAGCAAATGGTGGGAGACCATGTCTTCTCCTCTTATGCTTCAAAAGTTAGAAGCAGAAACATTAAAGGATGAACAAGGAGACTTAGTCTATCACACTGATGGTAATCCAATGAGTAACATGATTGGAGCACTCACTGCACTTATCTTAGAACATTGGTGTGGAACAGAAACTGAGATAGCAGAAAAACATGAAACTGTTCTAATGAATATGAAATGCAGAAAAATGTCAGAATATGAACAGTTCCATCAAGAATGGACCCAAAGGATATATGAAGTAAAAGAATGCAAAAATGTCCTTTGGAAGCAAGTATACATGGCAGCACTACCTAGCAGGTTTGTAGATTATCTTAAGATGAAGGATACTTTTCTCCTCCCATATGAAACTTATACATGGGGAGAAATATATTCTATTATTACAAAAACTCTGCTTGGGTTATGTACTAGTATAAAGATGCAAAAGTCTGTCTCAAAATCTTCATATTTGCCTGACCAGAAATCAGTCTGTGAACAGTATGGCATTTATAACACAAACTTGCAGCCTAGAATGAAAAGAAAAATAGTTAAGAGGGATAGAAATCATGGCTATGAAAGAGGAAGATCTTTAAGTCCTTCTCGGAGCAACAGAGGCATTAACAGATCTCAAAGCCCAAATAAAGGCTATTATAAATGGTTCCCTCGAACTCATTTTTATGATCCAAAAGACATTCATCTCAGGACACATAAGGCCGAGCTCAGACAACAGCTCACATGTTGGATTTGTGGAAAACCTGGACATACTGCAGCTACATGTCCAGAGAATGAGGCTGCTAAAAAGGGCAAAGGAAAGCTCTCTGAACAAAGAGCAAATGAGTTTAGACAAAAGAGAGCAGCTGAAGAACAGGCAACTAGACATGTCAGATTTGGATGCAGCCATTGCAGAGACCCTAGCCATGATACTAATGACTGTCCTCATCATCCTTTTCCAAAAACTGAATCTGCTCCTATCTCCTCTTGTATAGATTCTTTTGATGATTCTTCCAGTAGTGATTCTGAAATAATTATTAATTCTTCTTGTACTTGTACAAATCCTTTTTTCTGTTCTTGTACAGACTCTGATTCCAGTAATACCCCTAATAGGAAACCTGTTGAAAAACTCAAAGTCTGTATGCATGCCTTTCATTATAATCAGGAAGCTCAAATGATTGCACATATTAAAAGCCTTCCTGATGGCCCTATGAAGAAAAGCTTACTTGATACTTTTATCAAGACCCAAAAAGGAGCTAGTTCTGAAACTCACAAGCCTCCTCTTTTCCTAGATGCTTCTTATGATAAAAATATCAAGACCTATTTGAAGTTTAATCGAGAACCTAAGCTTCAAGATTTATCAGTGATTGATTTTCACAAACAGCTTAAAGCCTTAAAATTAGAAGTTTCTGAATTAAAAGGACAGTTGAGTATTGTGCAACATCAATTAGATTTTGGTCCTTTTGAGGACACATGGGCCAGAGAAAAGATACATAAGCTCACAACAGCTTCAAATCTTCCAGACTTAGAAGATGCAGAAGATGCAGCACAAGCAGCAGAAGTTCCTGATTCCCCCATAAAAGGCATGGTTACTTCTTTTTCAAATATGCAGGTACTTCCTATTTCATACCAGAAATATTATGTACAGATTGAGATAGAAATTTTTGGTAATCAGTTTTCCTTGATAGCTCTCATCGACACAGGATCTGATGTTAATATTTTACACAAAGATAAGATTCCTGTGAAATATTGGAGCCCTAGTTATGGCACTTGTACAGGTTTGGGCAATAACGATGTGAGTTTTAAGCATGAAGTATCCAGAGCTAATATGTTATTTGATCAATATAGCATTGGAATGAGGTTCTTTGTTGGGGTAGCCCCTGTGGATTGCATCCTTGGTACTCCTCTTTTATCTTCTGTCCAACCTCATGGGTCCTATATTGATAATGGAGAAATTGGATATTTCAGGATATTTCATTACTATTCCTGCAATATTGGGACAGCCTCCCAAAAGAATTCAACTCCCATTTGTATTAGAAAATTATTGGCAGCTTGGGTACTTACACTGTAATGTTCATTTCAAGCAATTTAATCATCAGACCCATAGAGCTGAGCTACATTATATGGATGATAATACTCCTTGGTCAGTGTTCAACAACAATTGGTATCCTACTTGGCAACTAAGGGGTACAGAGAGAGTTGAATTAGGTCTTCCTGGATTTTCAAGGAATACTTCTCCCACAGTACTTCCTCCAGAGCACATTCTGAATATGATGAATAATGATATAATTGGCACCAGCAGAGAAAAGTTAATTGATCTTGGAGATGTCACCAGAATTCGGATAAGTGAAACTCAATGGTATAATCATACTATCAGAAGTTGGTGTAGGGCACCTATCTGCCACTCTTTCCAAATCAATCATATGCGTGCAGTTGCAGAATGGCCAGAAGGAGATCCAGATAATACAATTCATGGTTTAACTTATGAACAATACAAGACCTTCTGGTATCATGCCTTTGTGTGGAAAGGAAAATTAGAAAGATTTTATACACAATTAAGGTTTTCACACCAGTTCCGAGAATTTGAGGAGCCAGATTGGCTTCTACATTGGTGGGAGACTTTTGGATTAAACCCTGTCAACATAAATCCTCAAGTCAGCGAAACACTCAGCATGTTCGAGCCTTGGGATAAAAACTTAAACATTATCCAAGATCTCTATACTGAAGATGAATTTCTTCATATATTTATCTCTGAAAAATATCCGTGGGCCTTACGCACCAAATTTATGCTTGAAGATGTTGGTCATGATCAAGATCCTATACTTCTTCGCCAAGTCTACACTCAACACTGGGATCCACATCGCTTTAATTTCAATCACTGGAATGATCCTCCTGATTGAATGAGGATTTTCATGTCTAGATGGCCGACAGTGGTGTCATCCGTTTTCCGTGGGTTGTCGTCATCAACTCCACAATGTAATATATGTACATATTAGTCATGTCGTAATCATGAAGACTCAGAGCACTTCTCCGACTGTTGGTGAAATTTGATTCACATCTCACATGATTACTATTCTAAGTCATGTCAAATAAAAGTTTGTCGGTATGTCTTTCATGGGACTCTTGCATGATACCCCGTGGGACCATTAGCTTTAGTCTTTTCAGGGAATCCTGCGTGACTACCCTATTGTTTGTACAATAATGCATGTGACGGATGAGATTGGTATCTCCGTGATCCTTTATGGTGGCCAACATATGGGGCCTCGGGTCACTTCTCTTATCCGCATAATGATGCTTTTACTCTCCTCATTCCTATATAAGGAGGTAGAGGCTCTCATTTGATTCATTCAATTCAAGAGTCAGTAAGTCTTGAGTCTGAGTCGACTAGCGCCCTCTCTCTGCGCTTGAGTCCTTCTTGTGTTTAGGATCTCAGGAAAAGCCTGCGTGATTCTGGCTCAGCCAGCACGAACCGAAAGTGGCTCTGAGATATAGTCGAGTCTGTCGAGTGTGTTTGTGTGTCTATCAGAGAGAAAGATCAGGGCCTCCAGCCCAAAATATTGTAATACCCGATAGCCGTGTTCGGCTTTATGAATAAATACTCTGATGTTATTTAAAGCTTCCGCAAGAACTTTCTTTTGATTTCGAGCCTATTGTAGCCGCATTCTGATTTGATTAATCTTGTCATATGCCTATTGCTTTGCGTCCGAGTGCAAGTCTGATGTAGTGTGAAGGATGCTGTTAGTACTTGGCCGAGGGTAAAAGGGTGAACCAAGGTTCCAGAACAGTCTGATAAGCCGTAGTGAAAGCTGGTAGCATAAGTCCCGCTTAGGCAGGTGGCCGCTAGGGCAGCATTGTAGGCTGAAGACGAGTCGTAAAGACTGAACTGGCTTGAGAAGATCTCCTCCAAGGGTGGGAAAGCACGCCGCACAGGAACCTAGCAGGGAAGAGACGGCATAAGCAAGTGTACACATCGGTGGACTCCGTCCCGATTAAGGGCTACAAGGTAGAGACGGCTGAATCAAATTGTCAATTGTCCGACTAAAGGTACCTCCGGGTCTCGGGCCACGAGCATCAACAAGTTTCAAAAGATTGTCCAGTAACCAATTTGGAAATCGACTGCGCCGCAGGAAACCTCTGCCAGAAATTTTGGGTCCAAAATTGTAAAGCTTAGCCATAGGCAAGGCAAGCTATATTCCCCAGGTGTTTAGTTAGCCTTTTTGAGTCAGGCCTACATGGATTAGAGTGATCATGTAGCGTGTATCACTCTTAGGCATAAAGAGTGGATGTGGCATCAAGCTGTGGAATTAACCACTAGGTAGGTACGAGGGTGGTAGGTGTACTCATATCTAAGTTTGATGGTGATCGGAGAAGTTAGATCTTCGATTAAGGGGAGGAATGTGAGATTAAGTAATCTTAGAATGTGAGTTGATTGGGACCAACTTATGACTAAAGGAGTCTAATGTATTGATGAACCATGTACGTGGAAAGGGTACCTAGAGAACTGGCAAGTACAGCGGATGGTACCCATGTATTTAGGTAGATGGATCTCTTTTTATATGGACATCAATGATCAATTGTTTGCAGGTGCAAAAGGAATATGCAAAAGTTCGAGCATTAATCAATGTTATGCGGGTACAAAGAAGAAGAAAAAGTAGTTTGAGGATGAAACTCAAGTGAGCGGGTGTTGTGTAATAAAATAGCACATTGAAGGAAGCCCAACCATGTGAAGATAGAAACTGAAGATGATGACATGACTCAGATAAATACCTAATCAGGACATGTATTCATTAAGGAGGAAACATTGTAGATCAAAGGAGAAACTTGCAATATTTAAAAAGGCTTTGGCACAAGATCAATTTGAGTATTTAAGAGAAGCATAATACCTAATCAGGACATGTATTCATTAAGGAGGAAACATTGTAGATCAAAGGAGAAACTTGCAGACATATTTAAAAAGGCTTTGGCACAAGACCAATTTGAGTATTTAAGAGAAGCATTGGGCATTGAAAATATTGATGTAATTAGTGGTAGAAATTAGGGGGGAGTGTTGGAAGTATTAATTTCTACCAACCACCAYAGAATTCGAGACTCTTCTCCACYGACATCCACCATCTTTCATGAATGCTCCAGAACATTTCACTGACAATCCATCGTGAATGCTCGAGACCTTCCAAACTCTTTCATACTGTATATAAAAGCATGGCAATGTAACAATTTCATTCAGATTGAGCAATTCAATTTTWTGTTTGTTCTTTACTGTATGTGTTCCTCTGTCTATTTTTGCCCCTTCATTTCTCCAGAAAYGGGRGTTTCTTTGCAGTGTTTCATTTCTCTAGCTCTGATACCAAATGAATGGGGCAGAAACAGACAGAGGAACACAGACAGTAAAGAACAAACAGAAAATTGARTTGTTCAATMTGAATGAAATTGTTATATTGCCATGCTTTTATAGACAGTATGGAAGAGTCTGGAAGGTCTGGAGCATTCACGATGGATTTTCRGTGGAATGTTCTGGAGCATTCATGAAAGGSGGTAGAGGAACAGTAGTMGGTGGATGTTAGTGGAGAAGAGTCTCGAAATCTGTGGTGGTTTGTAGAAATTAATACTTCCAACATTTAGCATATCCTGTGTGTGAGCCTGCGTGTAGARGTAACCTTTAAGGCAGATATTATCCCGCATGCRGTAACCTAATCATTGGGCTAAGCCAATGATTGGGTTGCCCAGTTTCATGGGCTTTCCCATGGACATGGCAAACCTCGGTGCCTGATAAGCTCTACCGAGAAACTGTGAAAGTTGTCGCCTCACCGGCTGTCAAACTCACGTACACCTACAAGCATTCTGTATAAGATTTATCCAGCAGTCTGTAGGAATGAAATTCTGTATAAGATCTATCCAGCAGTCTGTAGGAATGAAAGTTAAATTTGTAAAGCCCGGTTTTTCGTTCGCCCCTTACGTCTGTCTTTTCCGCCATATCCACTACTACGTTTCTCCGCCACTTATAATAAAAATATGGTCACACCAGATTCTAGTGTTTGGTATGTCCAACGCCATTGTTAATCAAAACAGTGGAGAAGCTCAACTTCCTTTCCGACTGTTGACAGTATAATACAGTTTGTTTCATTTCCTTCTCCAACCCTGGGACAGTTTGTTTCATTGCCTTCTTAAACCCTGGGACAATTTGTTTCATTGCCTTCTTAAACCCTGCGATTATGTAGATCTCATTTCGTTTCATTGCCTTCTTAAACCCTGCGATTGCCTACAGGATTGGATTTTACTGGGCGTTTTACAATGTAGATCTCATTTCGTTTTACAATGTAGATCTCATTTCATTAAGGAACGCACTTTGATTTCCTTTGATTGGGCGAGGAATTAAAGTTCAAAGTTCGATTTCAATAAGGAACACACTTGGATTTCATTTCATTTGGTAGGGAATTAATTAAAACACTCATTTTAAAAAATATTTTTTACAAACTCGCCAACTTCAATCATATTATCTCTGCAATTGGCAGGTTTTATTATCTCTACCAATTCGCAGGTTTTGATGCATGACATCGGCTCAATTATATTATCTTTTATAATTAACCCGCCACAGATCTGAACTTAACATTTTCCATTGGTATGTATCGCTAAAAGGAAATTGAAATTTCTATGCTCTGAACTTAACATTTTCCATTGGTATGTATCTATAAAAGGAAATTGAAATTTATATGTTCTTAATTCTTGATGCAAGCATTGTAGTAAAGGAAGGGAAAGTAAATATGTTTTTTAAAGGAAAATTGATTTGGCTTTTGAATATTGAATGACACTCAAAAGGTCAATAGTCATCATGTAATTTAAAAATTCTTTATCTTCTCCAACGGTTGATACGAATGATTGAATGCAGATGCCATATAATGTCCCTCTTATTTTCCAAAGAGAAAAACCTAAAGCCCATTCCTACTTTCCAAAAGGTGGTAAAAATATCTTGCGTCAATTTCGCCTTTTAGAATACAATTCTAAGAAAAATTAAAAGTTAATCTTGAATAGACGCTTATTTAATCAGATCTTGTTGCAAAATTTGATCTATGGAATAATGGCCTTTATTTTTTTTAAGCAAGGGTAGAAGATAGCATATTTTTTTAGCAAGGGTACAAGATAGCATATACCTGCGGCTATGCAAGAATTGAGAATGGCTAAATGGCAAACCCCGAATAAGATTGTGATGAATGAAAATTCATCGACCATGACAATAATAAAAAATGATTTTTTTTAAATACAAAAATTTAACAAAATAAAAATTATGTTAAATTATGTTAAACATTGGAAAACATCATAAATTTAAACTATGTCAATGAGTTTGCACATTGACAACTGTTTTTTCAATGTTTAACAATATTCTGTTGAATTTTTTTAAATGATTAAAATAATTTAATATTTTTCTATATTATTTTATCATTGATGAATGAATTTAACCTCTTATTGTGGATTATTATCATCTTATTGTGGATTATTATCATTGATGAATGAATTGAACTTCTTATTGTGGAGGTGAAGGCTAGAATTTAGGACTCTCTTTAAAATAATTTTATGTTTAATATTATCCGTGCGTGGCTTGATTGGCGAATAGGCAGCGGCACATTCATTGTAAACAGGATGTTTTCTTGACACATTCATTCATTATAACTAAATTTTGAGAGTTGTCAGTTAACGTTGTTGCCACTCTCAGCTAGATGATGTAACCTAATTGGTGATTACCTCGATTTCCTTAAACTTCCGATGGTTATTTTCTTTTGTGAGAGTAAAGGAGATTATAGAGATTTGTAATGGATACAATGAACATTCCTGGATGCTTCAATGTCGGTAATTGTGACGAGATACAACAACGTAATATTCATTATTGATGACTGAAGGTGATTGTTTAGCAGACCCCATATGAAGAATATAATTTGTCCAATTTGTTTCATGTCGGAAATTTCAATTTAATTAAAAACTCCAGGTTCCACCACCAGCGGAAGGCGGTTGATGCTGAATAAGCACCCGAGCGAGCGCCCTGATCATTATAATGTTTGGGTTCTCCCACCTCATTTGAGGAGCTATAGAAAAGGCGCGAGTACCAGCATCGACTAAGACTCTTGGATAAATTTGTTTCATGTCGGAAATTTCAATTTAATTAAATTTTAAATCTTAATCTGATGGTTACACATTGAAGATGCTGGCATATTATTAGTGGTATGAGAAATTGGAAGAGCGTCCATTGCGAATAACACACAAAACAATAGATTGTATTACTACACTCTTACACACATACATAGGTAAATATATAGCTGGATTCAGATCCAATCGATTTTATACTTGGAGGGAGTGGTTGAGAAGATATCTCAATACCCTCCTACAAATCTTAAACCAACTCAATCTAGTCTCCTAAAGTAAGCTTTATTCTAATAAGTGGTTCTCTAAAATCAATGAGTCAGATTTATTGTTCATAACTTCCTTGCATTTATGAAGGTATCCGATAACAAGTTTACTTTTTTACATTATATCATTAAGAAGCACTGCACACATTTCATGTTAATTTCAATTTAATTAAATTTTAAATCCTAATCTGATGGCTACGCATTGAAGATGTTGGCATATTATTAGTGGTCCTCTAAAATCAATGAGTCAGATTTATTGTTCATAACTTCCTTTCATTTATGAAGGTATCCCATAACAAGTTTATTTTTTTACATTTACCTAATCACATTAAAAAATTACTGTAAGGATATATAATTGCCAAGTTCAAATAATTAAGGAGGACTAATATATATGCATGTCACTTTTATATCATTAAGAAGCATTGATGTTGGGGGCAGGCATTCGCTTTTGATGCCACGACCTACCCATAGACGTTTAATATTGTGCCAGCGATTTTCTAATTAGTTTCACCTCCTACACACGTTTTTTCCCACCTCATTCGATTCCCGCGCTTTCATGCATTCATTACGAGGCTATTTCATATGTCTATTTGTACAAGCCACTATATTCGATTCATGCATATTGCATGTGCGTGAGTTCTCTCGATTCGATTCGTGCATATAGCCATTCCACTCTGGCGAAGGCTATCCACCATGCAGCAGCCCAATCATTGGGAAGCTGTTGCATGGTGTATTAATTGAAGTATCAGCATGCCCATCCCATGCCCGGATCATGCATGATAAAACTCCGATTCCGCATTTTATTTCATGGCACGTTCATAACTCAGCAACTCTCATTTCAGCATTTAAGATGCGTCCACTCACCTCACTGTGACCTGTCACTCGCCGTCATTGAGCATGGAACTCGCTCGTTCATAGATTCCGATTTGGAACAACTTAAATGTCGAATTCATTACCTTAACCTACTACCAATTGCCCACAAATGTCTTGAGAACGCTGAAATCCGTATTTTGTGCATCGCGAGTTTGAGAGCTTGTGGACCGCGAGTTTGAATTTCGCACAGCGAGTTCGATAGCCTGGTAAAGAGAAAGATCGTTAATCCATGGTGAAGGCATTCTCAAGACATTTGTGGGCAATTGGTAGTAGGTTAAGGTAATGAATTCAGCATTTAAGTTGTTCCAGATCGGAATCCATGAACAAGTGAGTCCTATGCTCAGTGACGACGAGTGACAGGTCATAGTGAGGTGAGTGGATGCATCTTAAATAATGAAATGAGAGTTGCTGAGTTATGAACGTGCCATGAAATAAAATGCGGGATCGGAGTTTTATCATGCATGATCCGGGCATGGGATGGGCATGGCGTTTGTTAGCTCATGGCGAAGGCGTTCTCAAGACATTTGTGGGAAATTGGTAGTAGGTTAAGGTAATGAATTCAACATTTAAGTTGTTCCAGATCGGAATCCATGAATGAGCGAGTCTCATGCTCAGTGACGGCGAGTGACAAGTCATGGTGAGGTGAGTGGACGCGTCTTAAATGCTGAAATGAGAGTTGCTAAGTTATGAACGTGCCGTGAAATAAAATGCGGGATTGGAATTTTATCATGCATGATCCGGGTATGGGATGGGCATGGTGATACTTCAATTAATACACCATGCAACAGCTTCCCAATGATTGGGCTTCTGCATGGTGGATAGCCTTCACCTTCCACTTTTACCATATTGATTCGTGCATATAGCCATTCCACTTTTACCATATTGCATGCGAGTGCAATTTTAGATTATATGTATTTCTAGCACAATGAATAGAACTATTATTGTTTTGATATAACACATCACACTGGGAAGAAGCGTATCAAACAAAACCATTAATCCAGGTCAGGTAACATCTGTAAAAAAAATTTGCATTATTGTATTTTAAGCTTTGCTTATGTATTTTCATCAACATGAATAAAATTTGTTGTATTTTGAGCTTTTTTGTCGAGCTTCGAGTGAGTGTCCTTGGCTCCCTGCTCGTAGATTTACACATTCGATTTATATAGTAGATTTACCCAGTCGATTTACATAGTTTTATCGATTTCAGACATAGTTTTATCGATTTATAGTTTTGGGATTTTTTTTGCGGTAAAAGTTATGTTTGAGTGGGTTGCCTGCCTTTATCAAGCTAAAATAGATTAGTTGTCAAAATGGTTCACCAAGCGAAAAACACTGGGTTGCGGAGTATTAATGACCTATTATCCACATATACATTGTTGGATCTTTGCATATACATTGGTGGGTCTTTGCATGTCCAACTGCGATTTATTCAGTAACAATACATGGGACAACAAGAAATGCCAAAACGTTAGCGCACTAGGATCCCATTGATATGTATAGTCTTTGCACACCCAAGTGCTTGGTAAATGTTACCGTTGGAAAAACGATCACAACAAACGTTGGAAGTAATGACACACTCGCACATACATTTTATAAATATATACATTTTTGATAGTTATATTTCTTTTAACTATGTAATAACTTTTCACCTTTTCCATATTCATTTTTATCAGGTATTTAGGTATATAGAGATCCAAATTTTTTAATATATAAATTTTATTTATTTATTATCTCATTCCCTATCAAATTTTACAGACATTTAAAAGAAAATTGAAAACTCCAACATCTTATAATACCATCCATCTTATAATACAGAACATCAAATATTATAATAAACAAGACGTTCAAAGTGCAGTCCATGCCACTGGACGTGGACATATGATAGAATGGGCTCCCCGCAAATAAGGAATATATCACTAAGATAATGAAAATAGTTAAATTCTCGAGCAACGACATCTTTAATAATTGTAAGGATTCCCATATATCGAAAGCTCATAGCATTAGCACTAGCAACAACCACTTTATAAAAGTGGTTGATATATGTCGATCGGCATCATTTTCTACAGCATATATCAACCACTTTTATAAAGTGGTTGTTGTTAGTTGACGGCTGACATACTTTGGAAACTACCATTAATATATGATTAATGTATTATTTAATTATTATTAACATAATATATAATAATAACTTATTAATATAATACATAAATGTGTTATATTAATGTATTAATTAATTAATACATTAATAATACATTAAATACATTATAAAAGTATTGATACAATAATTAATTAATACATTAATCTTAATGTATTTAATAATACATTGATGTATTAAATAAATTAAATATATTAAATTCTTTAATACATTGATACATTATTAATGTATTTAATATATTAATGTATTTAATGTATTAATGTATTTAATGTATTAATGCATTTAATGCATTGATGTATTAATGTATTTAATACATTAATGTATTAATATATTTAATATATTAATAATGTATTAATATATTAATACATAAATACATTAATACATTAATGTATTAATACATTAAAACATTAAATACATTAAAGCATTAAATACATTAATATATTAATACATTAATACATTAAATACATTAATCTATTAAATATATTAATGTATCAATACATTAATACATTAAATACATCAATACATTAATATATTAAATAGATATATTAATGTATTAAATATATTAATAATGTATTAAATACATTAATCTATTAAATACATTAATGTATTTAATACATTAATGTGTTAATATATTAATACATTAATGTATTTAATACATTAATGTGTTTAATACATTAATGTGTTAAATACATTAATGTATTAAATACATTAATGTATTAAATACATTAATGTATTAAATATATTAATATGTTAATATATTAATGTATTTAATAGATTAATGTATTTAATACATTATTAATATATTTAATACATTAATGTATTGATGTATTTAATGTATTAATGCATTGATACATTAAATACATCAATACATTAATGTATTAAATAGATATATTAATGTATCAAATATATTAATAATGTATTAAATACATTAATCTATTAAATACATTAATGTATTTAATACATTAATGTGTTAATATATTAATACATTAATGTATTAATGTATTTAATACATTAATGTGTTTAATACATTAATGTATTAAATACATTAATGTATTAAATACATTAATATGTTAATATATTAATACATTAATGTATTAATGTATTTAATATATTAATGTATTTAATACATTAATGTATTTAATATTTTTTGTCACATTGCGACGTTCCAAAAAGTTTATCACATCGCGACATTGGGAAATGGTTATGACATTGCGACATTGGGAAATGTTCATCAAAAAGCGACATTTGATGTTTGATGTTCGTCACAAAGCGACGTTTGATGTTTGATGTTCGTCACAAAGCGACGTTTGATGTTACAGACATAGATCAATTAAAAAAATATTAATAATGTATTAATATATTGATAGAATAATACATTAATGTACTAAAGTATTGATGTATTAGTTAAATAATACATCAATGATATATAAATTAATGTATTAAATGTATTAAATAATTGAAAACTTAATGTAATTTATAAATTTTGAAGTATTAAAACAGTAATGTATAACTTATTGTATGAAGGTAATATTGAACAATGTATGTTATTGCAATGTTGGGCTATGCCTATCACATTAGGTTATATGCATCACATAGCAACAAGGGGTTATGTTCATCACATTGCGACGTTTGAAAATGTTTGTCACATTGTGACATCACATTGCGTTGTTAGGCGTTACTATGTCACATTGCGACATTAGGTTCTATGCATCACATAGAAACAAGGGGTTATTCTAGTCAGATTGCAACGTTTAGAAATGTTTGTCACATTGTGACGTCAGAATATCCACGTATATCACACTGTGGTGCTTTGGTTCGTCATATAGTGATGATGGGTCTATGTGCATATCATTGCGACGTCAGAAAGTTCGTCACATTGTCACAAAAGAAAGAGTTTTGTAACATAATGAGCTATAAGCATGAATGTCACATATCAAAGTGGTTTATGTTCATCACATTGCGATGTTAGCAAATGTTCATTTCATTGCAATGTAGGGTTACGTTTGTCACATTGCGACAATGGGTTCTACACATCACATTGTGAGAAGGCAATATATCCGTCACATTGCGACGTTTGAAAATGTTTGGCACATTGCGCAATGAGAGGGCTAGGTTCATCACATTGTTATAACCAATGAACTAAAAACATTGTATATATGGTTATGTGCATCACATTGTGACGATGAACTAATGTTTGTCACATTGCGACAATATGGTTATGGATAGCCATGGTCATCTATGGACAACAACTATCAATGGTTAACTATTGTCAACTATGGTCAACCACAACCAACCATGGTCATAGTCAACCAAGGTCAACCATAGCTATGTTCATCACATTGTGACAATATGGTTATCTTTGTCACATTGTATGTTCATCGTATAAGGCTATGTTCATCACACTACGACAGTATGGTTATGTTCATCACAATGTGATGTTTACATCACATTGTGATGATGAGGCTATGTTCATCACATTGCAATGACAAGGCTATGTTCTTGGGACAACGAGACTGTGTTCATGACATTGATAGGAAATCATCTTGAACTTTGTAGATGATGAATTATACGTGTTCTAAGGACATTGATAGCAAATATACTTGATTTATACTTGTTCTAACGACATTGATA
>JASDQU010374220.1:4585-15315 GCA_032191745.1 Picea mariana | reverse complement strand
AATATAATTTGTCCAATTTAATTAAATTTTAAATCCTAATCTCATGGTTACGCATTGAAGATGTTGGCATATTATTAGTGGTTCTTCAAAATCAATGAGTCAGATTTATTGTTTATAATTTCCTTGTATTTATGAAGGTATTAACAAATTTACTTTTTTACATTTATCTAATCACATTAAAAAATTACTGTAAGTATATATAATTGCCAAATTCAAATAATTAAGGAGGATTAATATATATGCATGCCACTTTTATATCATTAAGCATTTTATATCATTAAGCACTGCATACGGTTTGCACACGTTTCATGTTGGGAGCAGGCATTCGCTTCTATTCTAATACTACGACCTGTCCACATACGTTTAATATTGTGCTAGCGATTCTTTAATCAATTTCACCTCCTACACACGTTTTTTCCCATCTCATTCGATTCCCGCGCTTTCATGCATTCATTACCAGGTTATTTCATATGTCTATTCGTGCATTCCACTATATTCGATTCGTGCGCTTTCATATAGTCGATTAGTGCATATTGCATGTGCGCGAGTTCTCTCGATTCGATTCGTGCATATAGCCATTCCACTTTTATCATATTAACATATTGATTCGTGCATATAGCCATTCCACTTTTACCATAGCCATTCCACTTTTACCATATTGCATGCGAGCGCGGTTTTAGATTATATGTATTTCTAGCACAATGAATAGAACTATTATTGTTTCGATATAACATATCACAATGGGAAGAGGCGTATCAAACAAAACCATCAATCCAGGTAACATCTGTAAAAACTTTTGCATTATTGTATTTTAAGCTTTGCTTATGTATTTTCATCCACATGAATAAAAGAAGTTGTATTTTGAGCTTTTTCGTCGAGCTTCGAGTGAGTGTCCTTGGCTCCCTGCTCGTAGATTTACACAGTCGATTTACAGTAGAGTCGATTTACATAGTTTTATCGATTTCAGACATAGTTTTATCGTTATGTTTGAGTGGGTTGCCTGCCTTTGTCAAGCTAAAATAGATTAGCTGTCAAAATTGTTCACCAAGCGAAAAACACCGGGTTGCCGAGTATTAATGACCTATTATGCACATATACATTGTTGGATCTTTGTATATACATTGGTGGGTTACCAATGGCGTTATAATTATACATGGGAAGGCTTTGTCAAACACATGACAATTGTGACTGTAAAGGTAGCATGGACTCCGCATGTAGTCATGGAATTATGTCCAACTGCGATTTCTTCAGTAACAATACATGGGACAACAAGAAATGCCAAAACGTTAGCGCGCTAGGATCCCATTGATATGTACAGTCTCTGCTCACCCAAGTGCTTAGTAAATGTTACCGTTGGAAAAACGATCACAACAAACGTTGAAAGTAATGACACACTCGCACATACATTTTATAAATATATACATTTTATGATAGTTATATTTCTTTTAACTATGTAATAACTTTTCACCTTTTCCATATTCATTTTTATGAGGTATTTAGGTATGTAGAGATCCAAATTTTTTAATATGTAAATTTTATTTATTTATTACCTCATTCCCTATCAAATTTTACAGACATTTAAAAGAAAATTGAAAACTCCATAACATCTGATAATACCATCCATCTTATAATACAGAACATCAAATATTATAATAAACAAGACGTTCAAAGTGCAGTCCATGCCACTGGACGTGGACATCTGATAGAATGGGCTCCCTGCAAATAAGGAATATATCACTAAGATAATGAAAATAATTAAATTCTGCAGCAACGACATCTTTAATAATTGTAAGGATTCCCATATATTGAAAGCTCATAGCACCAAGCCTTCGCATATGGGTATACAGGTATACCCATATGTACTGTATACATGTATGCATTGCGTCATTAAACTTAATAGATATGTACTATCCAAAACTTTTTCATTTTTCACTGAAACGGCTCAGGGAATGGCTGGCACAATGTTTGTGGGTAGGTCATGGCATTAGAAATGAATGTGTTTCCTCAACATGAAATGTATGCAGTGCTTCTTAATGATATAAATCTGACATGCATAGATATTAATCCTCCTTAATCATTTAAACAGTGGCAATTATATATCCTTACAATAATTTTTTAATTGGATTAGGTAAATGTAAAAAAAAAATATGTTAACATATGCCTTCATAAATGCGAGTATGCAGTGCTTTTTAATGATATAAATCTGACATGCATAGATATTAATCCTCCTTAATCATTTAAACAGTGGCAATTATATATCCTTACAATAATTTTTTAATTGGATTAGGTAAATGTAAAAAAATAAATATGTTAACACATGCCTTCATAAATGCGAGGAAGTTATGAACAATAAATCTAACTCATTGATTTTGGAGGACTACTAAGAATATGCCAATATCTTCAATGCTTAGCCATCAGATTAAGATTTAAGGTTAAAAGATCATTTGTTGTGTCTATTGCCAATACACTTATCAGCTTAACTAAGAAACACTGCACAAGTTTACTATGCTTAGATTTCTTTTATTGCATTTAGGTATTTTTTATTTACATTGTTTTAACAGGTACCATCCAGATTCCTTACCATGTGTTGTTAAACAACATTCCACTAATGCATGCTTGAACGCCTTCCAAGCCACAACCAAGCACCCCTCCAATGCTCGCTGTAATAGCCTATCGGTGTTGATCAGCCACATGTTATGTGGTTGCGCTAGTAGATATGTACTCTCCAAAACCTTGCATTTTTTCACTGCAACAAAGCCCTGCAAGTCAAAGGGAATATATGATGAATTTTCGTGTATTAGAAATGTTGCAGTGGGGATATTGATGGTCGAGTCTCACTCTTATTGACTATATATTGTATGGACGCACTTCATCTTATCATCAAAAGATCCTGACAACCTTTGTTTATTGAGAAACAGGAAAAAAATCTTTTACACCTTGTTTTTTTATTTTAATTCTTTTTAGTCGCAAAACATATTATTGTATAAAACTATTATATACAAAACTATAAAACTATAGTTTGATCGTATAGTGATGATTTATAGGTTTATACAGTAGATTTACACAATCGATTTATAGTATAGATTACACAGTAGATTTACACAGCCGATTTATAGTTTTATTGGACATAGTTTTAATGTAGATTTACACAGTCGATTTATAGTTTTATAAAACTATAGTTTGAATATGTCCTATAAAGCTATGCGTCTCTCAAAGTCGTATAAAACTATAAATTATTTCCCACTATATTAATTCGTGAGAGACGAATTCATCATTTCCCACTGAGATTAATTCGTAACAGAACATTTCCCTTTCTCTTACGAATTATTTGTAATTACGAATTATTTTTAAATGTTCAGTTCTCATCAGTTCATTTCCCTCAGGAATTAGTAATTCGTGACGCTCTTATTTCATTACGAGGGAGTCGTATTGTGCAAGTTAGTGCTTGACAATGACACAAAATACAACATATAAAAAAACTTATAAAACTATAGTTTGATCGTATACTGATGATTTATAGATTTACACAGACGATTACACAGTCGATTTACACAGTAAATTGACATAATCGATTTATAGTTTTATCGGACATAGTTTTATAAAACTATTATAGTTTTATAGTTTGATCGTATAGTGATGAACTATAAAACTAAACTATAGTTTGAATATGTCCTATAAAACTATGCGTCTCTCATAGTCGTATAAAACTATAAATTATTTCCCACTATATTAATTCGTGAGACAGACATTCATCATTTCCCACTGTGATTAATTCGTAACAGAACATTTCCCAATGTCACGAACATTTTCATTTCCCTTACGAATTATTGCTTGGATTATTGAATTGAATTGTGTTTTGGATTTCCTTTATGAATTAAGGATTGTTTTATTTAAAAATAATTACGCTTATAGGCGTATATTTATTGGAAATGGGCACAATTAATGATCTTTTAACTTTAAATTTGTTGTGTATTGAAGATGCTCGCATATTTTTAGTAGTCCTCAGAAATCAATGAGTCAGATTTATTGTTCATAACTTCCTTGCATTTATGAAAGCATATGTTAACATGTTTACTTTTTTACATTTACCTAATCACATTACAGAAATCAATGAGTCAGATTTATTGTTCATAACTTCCTTGCATTTATGAAAGCATATGTTAACATGTTTACTTTTTTACATTTACCTAATCACATTATAAAATTACTGTAAGGATATATAATTGACACATTTAAATGATTAAGAAGGATTAATATCTATGCAAGCCACATTTATATCATTAAGAAACATTGCACAAGTTTACTATGCTTTGATTTCTTTTACTGCATTTAGGTTTTTTTTATTTACAGTTTTTTAACAGGTACCATCCAGATTCCTTACCATCTGTCTGTTCAACAACATTCCACTAATGCATGCTTGGACGTCTTCCAAGACACAACCAAGAGCCCCTCCAATGTTTGATGTAATATCCTATCGACGTTGATCAGCCACATAACATGTGGCTGCATGTTATGTGGTTGCGCTAGTTAAAATTGTTCCACTATTTCAGAAGCCAACTACCACTACTATTTCATAATTCAACTACTACTATAGAAAGGGAGTAAGATAACTCTTCTACGAAATGGAGCCCGATGGGACGTCTCCGACACCAGGCTCCCATCCCATAGAATGTCGGACTGCCCCTTCCAATGCCCTCCGTTCTCCTGTCCTCCTCGGGCCCTTCCTGTTCCTGTTGCTCTAGCTAGTTGCAGGTGGACGTCCCCTCGGGCATTCCACCTGGTTTCCTGCGCCTACTCCTGATCCTATTTTCATGCTCACCATGTCTGTGCCTGCTTCTACTCCTACTCCCACTGCCATTTCATTCTCACCACCATGCTCCTCCTCACGCTTCTCACTGGTTCGAGGTAAGAACTATGATGCCAAATGTATAAGAGATAGATTAATGCAAAGCAAGGTTTTCCATCAAGGAATTGTGAAATGATTTTTAGTAAAATATATGCTATTAAATGAGTAGGCAATGGAGCAGCAGTAGGTGCAGGAAAGGATGAGCACGAAAATAGGAGCAGGAGTAGGTGTAGGAAATGGTGAGCAGGAGTCTGAAACAGGGGAGGAGGAGGAGGGTTGCAGGATGAGAAGGTGGCTGGCTTGTAGGGGATGCCACCCTGCATTGAATTCCCTAGGGGACGTCCACCTGCATCCAGCTGGAGCAACGTGAATGGGAAGGGCCAGAGGAGGACGGGAGAACGGAGGGCATTAGATGGGAGGGTGTTGGAAGGGGTCAGTCGACGTTCTACACACTACTAAATTTGAACGTTTTTGCGACGAAGTAGCGATGAAGTTTCATCGGAATAGGGTCGTTGTTGCGACCAAGAAGATTTTTTTTTTCATCGGAATAGATTCGTCGGTCTAGCGACTACACATGGATCTTCGTCAATCTAGCAACCGGGAAAAGAAGCTTATACACAATAGGGAAAAGTTACCATTCGTCAGTCCATCCACCAAGATTAGTCAGTCTAGTGACCCACTTTAGTCGCAAGCCTTGCTAGCATCTCTAAGGAAAACATAACCTTGTTCACTCTAGTGACCATAATTAGTCGGTCTAGCGACTAATGTTAGTCGGTCTAACGACCCACTTTAGTCACAAGCCTTGCTAACATCTATAAGGAAAACATAACCTTGGTCACTCTAGCGACCATAATTAGTCGGTCTAGAGACTAATGTTAGTCAGTCTAACGACTAATATTAGTCGCAAGATCGACCAAGACAACCCTGGCAAACTTAGTCAAGTGACCAAATGGCTATACAAGCGACGAACCTATTTGTCGCTAGAGCGACCAATGTTGGCAGTTTTTTTTTTTTTAAATATGCCATTCACACAGGAATAATGTTAGGGTTCTGTTAGCGATCAAAAATCACTTGCTAATATTTCCCAAATCACATGATAAGAGGAAATTAGGTAAAAGAGTTATTTTTAAATCTTAAAGTTTTAGAGGTTTTGAGAAAGGCTCAAATTAACATAAATTCAATTAAATGAGGATTTCACCTCTAAAAATAGGCCAAAGGTTAATTTTATCTTTCGACGGCTAAATGTGAAATTTACAGTTTAATGAGCCGCTGAAAAGCTCTGACTTTCGGAGGCTAAAAGGAAAAATACACGACTAGTAAGCCGTCGAAAGCTCTGAAGAGTTCAGATCGATCTTTTTTCTGCCCAGATCCCGTTTTTTCGTTTTCAGAATCTATGGGAATGATCTCAAATTAAAGATAATAATTTTATTTTTAAATCTTAATGTTTTAGAGGTTTTGAGAAAGGCTCAAATTCACATAAATTCAATAAAATGAGGATTTCACCTTTAAAAATATGCCAAAGGTTAATTTTAACTTTCAACGGCTAAATGTGAAATTTATAGTGTAATGAGCCACCGAAAATATCTGACTTTCGGTGACTAAACGTCAAAATACATGACTAGTAATCCGTTGAAAGCTCTGAAGAGTCCAGATCGATCTTCTTTCTGCCCAAATCGTGTTTTTTAGTTTCTAGAATCTATGGGAATGATCTCAAATTAAAGATAATAATTATCAAAAGCTAGATCATCCTCTTCATCAAGTTTTGAAGGCATATGGTAAGGAATGAAGCCAAATGGCATGTTTATTCTTGACATAAATCACCCAGCCATCAAAGACAGATTTCAAAATCTGTGATTTTCACCAGCAAGCTGCCAAATAATTCTCCAAGTTGTCAAATTTGACTTATGATGATAATATTAGATCATTTATGCTAAAATATCAAATTGATTATGTTTATTTTTGGTATTTCAGATCCATTAAATTAGGATCTTGAAACCTTGATGTAAAGGCTATAAAAGCCTAAGAATTCTAAGACACCAAAGGGGGGGGAAACAGTTTGAGGACTTTGGTTCTATTCTTGAAGACTTGTACATTTCATCCTTTGGAGATGTCCATGAATATATCTTGACATAGAGCTTCTTTCACTTTTTTTGTTCAATTTTCATATCCTTTCTTTCCAAGTTTATGTATACTCAATGACAGAAGGTTGTCATCCCATCTCTTCATTGGTATATTAGACTTATATACATTGCTTCTTATGTTTTTCTTAGTGCCAAATAGTTGTCATCCTATCAATGCACTCATAAGATTAAGCTGCAAGTATTTACTTATTATGTCTCGCCATCTACTATATACAAATCTTATATACGTTTCTACTGGTATGAAAAAGTATCTTACCTATCATTACTGGCCATTCACATGTGACTTTGTGTAGGTATTTCTTTCTAGCATAATGAGTCTTCTCCATGTTTTCACACATTGATTAAAACCTTCTGAGCAGCTTAGTTGAAAGCCTTGGTCTTTCAAGTGACCCATGTCTTTCTAAATGGATGTGATTTTATAATGTCATCCGATTTTATCATTTTTCCTCCACAGTTTATTGACCTATTTAAGTTACCAAGCTTACACCCTTCTATAGTCAGGGAGTGATTTCTTGGAGAGATAACACTTTCATTATGTACTTGGGAGATGGCACTGGAGTCAACCCCCTAATGGTCAATATCAGTGATCCAATTTACCTTATCATTTCTAGATGTAAGAACCATTGTGATGAGTCTCAATCCATGCTAGGGGATTTAATATCGAGCCTCAAATTGTGGAAGGTGAATCTAGAGCATTGTGTGGAGGAGCTTTCACAGCAGAAGACCTCCCTTACAGAGTAGTTGGGCACTATTAAATCAAAGGAATTCTTGTTAGATGTGGAAAATCAATGCCTAAGAGAAAAATCCAGGGAACAAGAAGCTGAAATTTAGAAGCTACAATGACATGTAAAGAAGATAGTCAGCCTTCTCGAGCCTGATACAGGCCCTAGGAGGTTGATAGTCACATCCAACATATGACTAATTTTCATACATATCTCATCGAGATGGAAATAACAATTGAAGGCATAGCTTTGTACAATGTGCATATTAATAAGAAACACAGAAATCCTATGAAATGTATTAACTTAAAATGTGTGCATTTGGTAGTTATACAAATAATCTATCCAGAGTCAATTTTAATATTTCACAATATTTAGATATAATTAGGCTGAAAAAAAATTCTGAACTATGATTACTACTTGCCAATATCCCCATAATATTTTTTCATGCAAGGAAAATAATTTTATTTCATGATAAATCAATGTTGAACCTAGATTATTGAAAGAGTTAATAACATAATTATTTTACCAATTTCAACAAACATTTTCTAAATTTCATCCAGGCAAATATCAGTATAGTGAGTAGAGCCAAAATAGATTGGTGTCCACTTTTCCATAAAATCACGATCTGTTACATGTTTTCCTTCATAGTTCACTAGGTTAAACAACCCACCAATGGCAACTTTGCCTACTGAGGGCCCGTCTTTCACCCGTGTACATAGATTCTTTATTCCTAAAAACAACAAAGAGTGAAAATATCTCAGATTTCACATAGACCATGATATGACAAAAACTACATACAATGAAATAATGAAACACTCTTTCATGTAAACTCATCTAAAGGACATTCAATGAATGATTCAAGGAAATGTATGTGACAACAAGATATTCACTTAAGTTTGCAAATGCCACATGTGTTTGTGTTTGTATACAACGCCTAGAGGATGATGCTTTCAATCTCAAGAATAATGCAAATATTCAAATTATTAAGATCAATCAATGACTAAATTTTAATGATATACACAATTGCCTAATAGAGCACAATAATTTTCTTTGAAGTATCTATGACTTTGATCAAACTAATTTCAAGACATCAATGTTTCAAAACCACAAAACATTTCATATGTGTCAATCCAATAATCAAATAGTATCCTTCTCAGTTCGGCACTATCTATTTGACTTCAATTCAATATGCATCAGTCCTACTTGTCCTAAATATGCAAATGAAAATGATATGTAACCCCTTCAAATGCACATAAGTTAATATTTTTAATGTTGCTTATGTATGCAAATTGTAGGTTATGTTCCCCATGAATTATCTCTATCAAAAACAAATTAAATGTGGCTGGGAATGAATATGTTCACATAGTCATAATTGAAGGTTTTACTATGATTTTGGGTGGAGAGTTTGGGAGGCGATTTAGGTAGAGTGACTATGAGGTATGTGAGTTTGTTTTTAGGGGTGTGTCAAAGTGGAATAGGGTCTTAAATTAAGACTTCAGGACAGTCAGCAGTAAGGGTTTTTGTAGGTAATCGTGGGGTATCTAAATGTTTAGGAGATAGGGTTAATGGTATTACGTTAGGGAGATAATGGCCTAGGCATGAGAGGGGAGATATCCTAGGGTGAGCTAGTATGAAAATAGGCCAATGTTAGGTAGGTTGGGGCTGCAAAAATGTAACATCCCGCTCTGGCACACTGATCGAACTTATTCCTTGAGGACACTTGCTCGCAAGTGATCCAGATTATTATTCTATTAAAACTTTCGACCTTGATTATGATGCGTTATGGGTTGATGACATGTTGTTTTACTACATTGACATAGACAGGTGCTATTGACTCGATTTTACTGAGTGTGCAGGTTTTGGACCTCGAGGATGCAGGGGCATCGATGGAACTCCTTGGTATCTGTATCGAGTTAGGGAGTGTACCATTGGGGTTTGATTGTTTTACTATGATATTAGTGCATCTGACTAGATGATATGATATGGATATGTTCTGACATGATTTGTTGATGATGCAGGCTAACGATAGCTTGCCAACTAGACTCACATATGGAGTAAAGGGGTCACACACGACTACCAGATATGTTGAGGGAGATGTGTGGACAACAACCTTGCCACAGCCTACTAGCACTCCTGCCGTGGCTCGAACTGTAGGTTAACAATTACCTAGTTCGAGAGGACCCACGATGCCGTGAGGGCAGACTGCAACAGTCGCTCATGATGATTCTAAGGGGCGCGCAATAAGGCGGAAGCCTTATTCCTTAGAAGCCCTTAGTCTTCCACAAGTTCACCTGGCGGAGTATTGACTCCAGGGGTTATTGATGTCTACCAAGTCAATCAAGAGGTGAGTGGCACCCTTGGACCACGTGGTGCATCCTGAAGGGCATGTCGCACAAAGGAAAGATATTAAGAGGCAAGTGGCACCCTTGGAGCACGTAGCACATCCTGAAGGGCACATCGCGCAAGGGAATAGATGAGGCAAGTGGAACCCTTGGAGCACCTAGTGCGTCCTGAAGGGCACGTCGTGTTATTGATGATAGAGGAATGAACCTAGATGGCCTTAGGACGAATAATATGATAAGTAATTTTTAAAACATTTCCCTAATTAAATGTCGCCCAATACAAAATCTAAGTTCTAAGTCTAAATTACGTTGGGGGTAAAATTTTGTCTACCTTTAAAAATAAATAAATAAATAAATAGGATAAAATAATAATAATTAAAATAAAAACAACTTAAATAATAATTATGATCTTCATAAAATTTTGTAACATGAAGGGAGTAAGAAATTAATTTATTCATAAAAATAAAATATGTGGCTATAAAATGTAAAGAGGGAATTAATTGTTTTATCTTTTTGATAATTTAAAATATACTAATTTAATGATAAAAGGAAAAAGGGGTTAAATTCCACACCTGCCTTTTTGAGTTCTAAGTAAAAGGGGAAAGAGGGAAAATAAAAAAAATAGGAAACTAGGGAAAAGAGGTAACATAAAAAGGGAAAAAGGGGAACTTAAGGGAAA
>JASDQU010374219.1:28046-38720 GCA_032191745.1 Picea mariana | reverse complement strand
GATACACTTCAAGCCCTTCACGTCACCTTTGAGCTAGGGTTTGATGGATCACATGGTGGTTTGACAGGAGGATGCACATGGCATATTGACACATGAGCACATGACATGTGGCCTTTGGTATTGGAGACTTGACGTCTCACTTCTAGCCTTACATCAACCTTCTAGGGTTTTATTTCATGTAAAATTTTATTTTTTTATAGTGTAAGGAAAAATTGTAGGGGTGGACTCTCTTATATTTTGTTGTTGACATTTTTATGTGGAAAAATAGGTCAAGGTAGCTCCATATAAATAAATCACCTTGACATTTCATTTTATCATCACATTCTTCTCACCTTTGTGAGAGACTAAGTATGAAATGTTTTCCCTCTTAAGCTATCTCTCTCTTCTACACTAGTGCACTATGCTTGGATCTTCAAGTGATCGATATTCTTTTCTGATTTTTGGATGGTATTTATGCAATTAGGGTTTACTCTCTTGGTATCTTGGTGAATTAAGTAAATTTCTAAAATATCGTTTCATGTTATTAATGTTTTATGATGAAATCTTCTTGTTCATGCTAGATGTATTTCTTGGTAAAACCCTAAGAGAGGAGAACAAGTTCTTCCTCCTCTCACAAGGTTAAAATTATCCAAAATTTATGAAGAAATAATATCTAGGGTTGAACTCCTAATTCCCT
The DNA here is from genome assembly GCA_032191745.1 of Picea mariana. Taxonomy (NCBI): domain Eukaryota; kingdom Viridiplantae; phylum Streptophyta; class Pinopsida; order Pinales; family Pinaceae; genus Picea; species Picea mariana. Next base: position 38,044 of record JASDQU010374219.1, on the reverse strand, counting down.
AAAGTGATAGCACTTTAGGATTTTGGCCCTAGATTCTTGATTGTGACCTAGTTGAAGTATGTAAAAAGGTAGAAAAGGTTGCTAGAACCTGTTACCCCCCCAGGCTAGGGGTAACTAAGGAGATGTTGTCTTGAGGCCCGCATGTTGAAGACATGGAGTTATGAGAGCCACATGAGTAGTCAGAGCCCCTCCTCTCACCACACATCACCATTGATCAACAAAAACAACATCCACCACACCATCATGGCCTAGAGAGGACATTAGTTCTTGCTTCATGAGGTAACAAGTCTGGTCTAATCGTAAGTGTCATTTTAATAATTGAAGAAATTGAACATGTTTAAAATATTCCTTTCTTGATTATGGAAATGTTTGCTTGGAAATTATACATTTTTCCTCATTTCACCTTGGTGGTTGACATGGTTTCCTAGTAAGTGGTTCACCCTTGGGAAAAGGCTTGCAACTAGGGGGTATCCTTTAAGGGTCATCGTATCATTCCCACACATACATATCACTTTCCACATCTCTTCCCTTCTATTTCCTCATCTTTTTTCTTTCATGCTTATTAACCCCAAGAAGGGTTTGTACCGCATTTCATGGGGAAAAGGGGCTAAAGAATGGTTATCCTAGGTATAGCTAAGGAGATCACATCTCTAGGCCCACAAGTTCTAGACATGGAATAACAAGAGTTGAATGACTTAAGCATGGCCCCAGAGGGCCCCTATTTTCTTTAGTGCAGTCCATTTATCAGCAACAACAGTATCCATCCCACCAGCCTAGTTTTGAAGTAGCAGTAAGTATTTCTCCATGAGGTAATGAGTATGGGTATCATGGTATGTGTCACTCTGATTTTTGAAGCACTTGAATATGTTGCATTGAATTATTCTTCATTTCATGACGTTTTCTTGGAAATTATTCTCTTTGCCTCATTCATACCTGGAAAGGTATCATGATGCCCTAGTAAGTTGATCTCCCTTTGGTATGGGTTGCCACTGGGTGGGTTTGTGAAAGGTCATTGTATGTTGCCTCCATACTTACCATTTTCCATCTTTATTTCTCTCATCTACCCTACCTTTGTATTGGCATTGTTATTGGCTACACTAGGAAGGGTTGTACCTTACCTTGAGGGAAGAAGAGGCTAAAGGCCCAGAGGGTAAAAGTAGCTGGCAAGAGTGAAAAGACAATATTGAAACCTTTGAGATGCTTCTCCCAGGGATCCCCCAGAAAGAAGTAAAAATCTTCTCAGTAAGAAAAGGGGACCCATAAGATACATAAACACTCAAGGTATTAGTTGATGGATAGGAGTTCTCATCACGAGTCGGCCTATAATGACAATGGGCATGTAGCAGTATGACACTACCACCTATATGGTCACCAAACCCGGGTACTTGCTCTTGGTGGCATAGCCAAGAGAAAGGGGGTCTCATCATGAGCTAGCCTTCTCATCTCTGTGAAATGTTTGTGGATAACGATGTCACCTCTAGTCATCAAGCCAAAAAAGTGGCCCTCAACTGTTCCCTTGAAGCACAAAAGAAAAATATCAAAAGCAATAAATCTAAGAGTAAAAGGAAATGAATGGGCTAGGAAACAATAGAATTTATGACAAGGTGTAGCTTTCCCTATACAAAGTCACCCACAAGTAAGATTTTACATTTCCCTATTATCACATGCACCCTATTCCCAAACACTTACCCCATACCACCTCATACACTTACATTATCTAGACTAGATCCCACCTGGGAAACACCCCAAACTTAAGAGAAGTTATCCCAATAGGACACCCTAAGACCTTCTCCAAACCTAACTTGTCAAATTGCATAACGTCTTTGAGAATTTGTCTGGGTTAAAGGGGGTTTGATGCACATGTTTGGGTAATTTAATTATTGGATGTGATTTACATGTTATGATCCCTATCGATTATGAACCCCTAGAGGGCATACTTGTTTTTGCTACAGGACTTTTCCCGGTGGACAGGTACACATGAGGGAATGATTAGCTTGGGAATTCATTGGAGATTAAATCCCACAAATGGATGCTGTAACCCCAACCAGGGGTAAGAATCCATTGAATATTTTCTCTAGGAAGAAAGAAGTATGTTTCCTTTGGAGGCACCCTGGAAGAACTAGACCTAGGGGGATCTTTTTCTTCCACATGGGAATTGGCCCTTGAAGGCCTTGGACGTCACCTTCATGACCCTAGACATCATCGAGAGCTAGGGTTTTTGTTATGGAGGCATTTATCAACCTAGTGGCACATGTGGTATTCATTTGGGGTCTCTTGAGGCCAAGCGCCTTACCTTTTAGGATCAACATTCCACCTTAGGACCTCAACGTCACCCCATAAGGGCATGGTGTTACCCTTGGAGGTGTCTTTAGATGATAATTAATTTTATTTATCTCAAATTTTCCAGGTCGGTCTTATTTTGATCTAAAATTAATTAAAGCTCAAATATTTTTTATAAATAAACATAAAGTACTTTCATTTTACACATCACAACTCCTCACACAAGAGGAGAGGTCTCAAATTTGTTCCCTAGTGAGGGATATTGGCTAAAATTGTGAGGTGCACTCTTGCATAAGGATAATTTTTGCAAGTTGGATCAATCATGGAATCTTTTATGGTGATCTTGATTCTTGTGTGGTATGTTCATGATTATTCTTGGTGCAAGTAAGTAAAATCTACATTTATTGCCATCTATTGAATGGTTTGTGTATGGTTTTATTTGCTCATACAAGATTATGAAATTGCATGGTATACTCAATGCTTGAAGTAAGGAACTTAAATTTCTACTTTCTTACTTTCTATTTTCCAAGATTTTCATTGAATCAATCTAGTGACTAGTGAAACCATAGAGCCCTAAATTGTTAGCACTCGAAGGATTTTGACCTAGTTATATGTGATTAAGTTTTATCCCATAAAAATCCTAAGGAGAGCAAGGTGTTAGGGCCTAGAATTTCCTAGACTCTAGTATCTTGTTTCTTAAGGTCAATGCATAGGGAGACTTAAGTTACTACTTCTCCTATGCACTTTCCCTCTTAGAATTTTGTACAATATCAAAATTGTTTTGCAGCATTAGAAGAAGCCATCCACTTGACTCCATAATCCCTAGAAGGCACTAGTTATAGCCTCTCTCTTTTTGAAGGATTGATTAAACACTCAAACACTCTTCTCCTAAGATCTTACTAACTTATTATAACCCTAGTTTAACATATATCACTAACTTATTTGTTGTTGTTATAAGTGACGGCTACATCCATCTAAATGCAACAAATTTTCTGCATAATTGACTTTGAATGCTAGCTAAACACTTCAGAAGTTTCTTATGACATTTGATTATCATTCTTCTAGTTAAATACTATCTTTTTACTATCTTTTCAAGCAATTATGAGGAATATTTGTTGCAGTTGTTACATTTGATCAATTTCTATTGTAAACTTATTAACTGCTGTAAATTTATATCAGCTAGAACTTAATATCACTGTCCATTGTCTCTTGAGGTGTTATTATCATATTTGTACTTGGAATTATTGTGTATGCATGCTATATTTTCTTGTTCCAGGAAGGTGCATCAAGCACTTGATTAACCTCATCTTTGGGAAACATATTTAGTGACTTTGGTAAATAGTGAAAGGGGGGAATATATCTTGAACATAACCCTAATTTTCCATCTCTTTAGGTTACTGAGGTCTCCTCCCCCGGGGTAGACCTTGCCTATCCCTAGAAAGCGTGGATTTTCTATTAAGGTGACAGTGATAGGATATCCTATTTGTTACGCCAATATCCCTTACTTACCTTGGGCTTTGGGAAATTATAGATTGTGTGATAACAAGACCTAGAGGTGTTGTAGCTGGAAAAAGATAAAATCCATAGATTATCCTCTAGATGCTCACCCTAAGGTTGTGAGAGAAATGAAACACTTCTCCATAAAAAATTGAAGGACCTTTAGAAAAAGAAAACACATAATTAATAAATGTCTCACTTGTTGGGGGAATGCATTTGTGGTGTCTTTTACTTTCCTTTCATATGACACTTAATGTGTTCCTAACTTCAAGTGGAATTGCGGTGCTCTATACTTTCCATTGCACATAGAACTCAATGTCTTGGACCATAATAAACTAATGGAAATGAAGGGTTTGGAAAAGTGTTGAATTGCAAATGAAGATGAAACACACCCTCTACAAAGGCACCCATAAATAAGACAATATGATCCCTTATATGTCAAGTGTTATTACCCTATAAATTCCTAGAGGTTGTTGAAAGGAAGAAGAAATTTACCAGAGGTAACTTTATCCAACCACTTCGAAACTGGGATCTAGCCCTGCCAGTTTTAGAGAGGGATCTCTCTGTAAGATTCAAATTTGTTTCAAATTTCAGATACTAGGCTATTTTAAATGAATAGGATCAAGTTGTTTGTTTTTTATAAAATGGCTGAAATGTCACTTACACATCCATTGAGCTATGGGATCTGTTTTATAAAATTTGAGACTGACTAGCAGGTTTTAAAGGGTATTCTCGAAGGGAAGGATAATGCAATTGTTGGATTATTTAGCATAAAAATGATGTAAAGAAGATAAGGTGAGATAATCAATCATAACCAAGAAGCATTTAAGAATTTATTAATTATAACATCAGAAGAAAACATTTAGATCATTTAAAGTTGGAAACGGAGTATACGAGGATAAATTCTGCAACTCTCGCTACTTCCAAGTGATCAGATTTAGAAAAAAAAATGAATACTGAGAGAGATAAACATTCAACAAAGATGAAAAAACTTCACCAACAGCTAACATGCGAGAATCCTGTGAAACATCCCTTTTATTACTAGTAGATCTCTGATAAAAACTATAGTGCTTACAACTTGCTTGGGCGTAAAGATCAACCCTCAATACTTCTAAGTTTGAAGTATTTATCATCAAAATAACAAACAACCCTGTAATTAATGATCAGGACGTGGCAGATTCTAAATCTAACTAACTAGATAACAATATACAAAAATGTAGGGACTGATGATGATCTATCATATTTTTCATGTTGATTCTGGGGAAGGTCGTTGGTGATTTATTCACGTGACTTTGACTACTCCGCTTGTTGACTCAGATTGGACACCTCATCTCTTACTTGATCAAATTGCATAGCTCTTCCCATATTAGTTGACTGGGAATGGTGAATTTGAGCATTCTTTGGTAGGTTTCATCCATTTCAATCTATTTGGGAAAAGTCGGCTTGACTAAATATATTTGATTTTGTGCTATATGTTGAGGTCCAACTGCAAAGTCTCAGAGAATGCCTTGCCTTTTATGCTACCCTATATCCCTAAGAACTTGGAACTGTCCCTGGCCACTATAGCTATCTTCTGCTTGTAGTCAGGAAGGGTCATCAACTTGTCATTTAACACCATTAAACCAGGAATACCTTTCTTTTGTAGGACATCGATCTTGTTGAAGAACCACTGAACTCCGATGTCCATGTTGTGGACTTTCTCTTCTAGCTATAACATCAATCTTCTTTTGATCAGCACCCTTTTGACTGCGAGGATAGTATCCATCCTATCTTCAATATTCAGGTCTTCTAATTCTTCCTTGGTCTTCCAATTCAGAAACCTAATGATTTTGTTTGCTTCAATGAGCATTTCCCCCATCTCTACTTTTATCTTGTCGATATCATGTCTGCTCCTCATCACCAGATCATTTTGATTGAACATGATTTGCACCATAGGCCAGATTTCATTTATAGATTTGGAGATATCCATCCAAATGTTCTCCTTAGCTTCTGCTAGTGTTTTACCCCCCACTGTTTTCTTTTGCAGCTGTTGTATTTCCTTCTTGATCTTTTATGATGTTTTCCTTTCAATGTTGAAGCTTGTCTGGTAGGAGGCCTTGAGCTCCTAGAGATTCTCGACCTCTTTCTACATCTTATTGATTTATGTTCCTTGCAGGGTCATCTCCTCCATTGATTTTGCTAGCTCCACAGATTTTTCTAGAGCATTAAGTGGGATGGTTGATGGAATTTCTATTGTGGTGGTTGTTGATACAAATGTTGTGCTAACTCCTACAAGGGGAACTGCACTCAGTGGGATGACTTACATTGGTGCTGTCTGTTATTTCTCCTTTACCAACCTCTCCAGATCTACTTCCATTTCTTTTATATGTGCATTTTGTTCCATGATCAATTTTAGCATTTCCTCCTTTTCAGCTTCTGTCTTAGCCATCTTTTTGGCCTATGAGTCTTCTGGTAGGTGGCATTTTTAGTTGCTTCCTCAAAGATGTTATGTCAGCATTATTTTTCTTGAGCATATTCTCAGCTTCTTTCGCATTTGAGGGGTCATACCCAATATTGAGAACCAATTCTTCTAAAGACTTAATTTTGTTATCCTTTGAAAAAGATGATATCTTCTCCAACTTTAATTGAGTCTGAACATTGTTCAGAGAAACCTATAATTTGGTAGTAGCAGTGGAAGCATTGGCTAATGTTGAGAAAATCATTTCTCTAGTCTGCCTGTGTAGATCCATCTGATTAGTTGGGTGTACATATCTAGTGTTAAATTCCATTGTATCCCTCTTATAATCAGTGATTTATTTTGGATGGGGTACTTCTGGCTGCAAGAATGCCAAGTGCATTCTTCCTTTCTCTGTATCAAAAGATGATAACAATCTATGTTGTGTTGTGGACGTTTGTTTCCAAAAATCAATGTACATGTTGTTGGTCATCATCTGATTCTTCTTCTTGATTATATCGTATTTCTCAAAAATACTCAGCTTTTCACCCCCTTGATTTGGCTAGTTGATTAGTGAGGTTTCAGTCTTCTTCTTGGATGAAGAAGTAGACAAGATATGTTGGTTTCTTGAGACAAGAGGTAAATGATCTCCTTTTAGAACTGTAGTGGACTGGGTTTCCTTTTCACCAATTGTGTCAGTTGTATGACTGGATTTTGTCCTTTTGGTGTATACCTGGAAATCCTCAACTGAGATTTATGTGGTTGAAGGGGAAGTATCCTTTCTGGGTATTTTCTCCTTTGGTACCTGTGGTGTGGTTGTTTGCGATATAATGACTGAAGGAGATTTTTGTTCTACTTCTTCCAGAGTGTTCACCTCCCACTCCATTTGATTCATGTACTTCTCTATCTCGGGCTTGGGTGCATGAACATATGGGGAATTTTTATTCTTCACTCTCATCTCTATGATAATCCCACATGGATCATAGTGCCACAGGAAACTTGTGTCGAACTTCATCTCTTTCAATAATTTGTTTTCCTCTTCCCCGGTAGCTCGACTGTTGCAGATAAAGGATCCTATATGCCCCTTGATTCTTAGTTGTTATTTCTTCTTCAAAGATACAAAATGTATATCATCTGAATTGATCATTTGTCTAATATACTCCAGGGAAAATATCCGAACACGCAAGTATTTGGGAAATTTGTATGGAGCTAACTCACACCCATATACTCTAATTTCTGTGTGATTTTGATACAGGAACCAGTCTCTAGTCTTGGCGAGATTCGAAAGGTGTAGAACTCTTTGGATCTCCTCATTGATCCTTGGCTCTGGTCTACCACTGAGCATGCTTACCACTGGGTGATAAAACAGCTCAATAAATAGCTTGAAATTAAACTTCGTGGAGATTCTTTTGAGTAGAGAAGTCCAAGAGGTGACCCGTTGTGGTTTGCCTTCCTGGTCCATTCTCTACATGGTGAACACAAAATTCTCTGCTTGAAATAACATGAACATGTAAGCCAATATTTAAGAATACTGGAACCTGCCCTCCGTGGGAAATTTGAAAAGATGATCATGTATGTTCTTGGCTAGAAAATTGTTGTAGTCGAACTGGGTGGTGGTTTTTTCTTCGGTGGAGAAAATGGGCAGGTAACCCAAGATGGGCTCGCCCACCCATTCATCTGAGAAACAGACGAGAAGACAACATAGCGATGAAATAATCTGGTTTCCCTTTTTTGAAAACATGGAGGAATGGTAAGGGGGATTTTTCTTGGGGAGTTGAGTATCCTATGAGAGGAAAAGCTCAAAAGTTTGTGCTCTCTAGGGAAAAGACAGGTTCTGGTACATTTCTATTAAAACTTCAATGGTGAGGGGAGAGTGGGATTCGACTATAGATATTTGGATCATTTGATCAATGGCCTTGAGCATGATAGAGAAAAGAGTTTCTCCAGACGATGAAACTATGGCTCTCTGGTCGGGGAGGTAATGAGCCTAACATTTGAGGGAAAACTCAGGAAAATGGTGGATTTGGGGAAAATGATACAGAGGGAGATTGGAATCCCAGAGTCTGATATCATCACTTTGATCTATGAATGTGTCCTTAAACCATGACTACAATTCGTCCAAATCGAATTTGCACCTGATCTCTAAGATCAAATAATCCTTTTTGTCTAATGGGATCTAGTTGAGATCGACAGGAGGTGGGAGGAATGGGTTTTCCTCGACTTCTAATTTTTTAGATTTAGGCGCCATCGATCCAAACAGGTAACTACAAACTAAAACAAAGCGTTAGTAGGTAGTGGCTATGGCTGGGTTGCTAACTGAAGTAGTGAGGGAAATAAATTTCTAGAGTGTAGAGGGTATCAACAGTGGGTAAATGGAAAAAACGAGGATAATTTTAAGTGAACGAGTATCCATTGGGCATGGAGGATAACTTAGCAGGGTAACGGATACGTTAGCCTGTAATGAATGGCCAATGAGTCAACTGAGTTATGGGGTGGCAAGTGAAGGATGGGTGACGGGTGTGCCAAGATAGCATGGAAGGCGATGATTGGAGGATAGTTAAATGGGATAAGACATGCAACAAGTCAAAGGGGTAAGGACACTCTGGCAGAGTAATGAGATGGGACATGTAAGATGAGATAGTGGGATTTGGTGTTATGAGGTGGCGGGATAGTGGAGGATGATGTCATGAGGTGGTGGTGGTATGGCATGGACGGTATGGCGGTAAGTGGTTTGGAGCAGAGGGGGTCCAATGCAATGGATCGACGACATGTTGGGATGGGGCCTGCTGGGGAAAACTACCTCATTCCGGACCCCGCCCCACCGTTAAAGGAATAAAGGTCGATGGGGTCCGGAATCTCTTATAGACCGTTCATCTACGCACTGTCATATTGACCATAGATCTATGCATACTTGTTAATCACAATTTTGGACACCCCCCCGGCACCATTAAAAGTAGAACGGTCGGGGGGGTCTGGAATCCACTCTCAGTCATTAATCTACAAATCGTTAGATCAACTGTCGATCTAAGTGCATTCTTTATTATCTGGACACGATTTAATATGTGCAGTGAAACCTAGGCTTAGTGCGTTTTGTGGATTTTGCACTGCTTCCCTTGCTTTTTGTCACCATGGGGTTAGGAAAACATTTCAAACATCCTAATCATGAATTTTCCTCAAACATCATGCATGTTTTATTGAAATAAAACCAACTAATATATATTGTAACTTAGTCATCTATCACATTTAGCCCATATTAGACTGTTGGGATAAGAAATTACTGTACCTTGGGGCTATTTGACCAAGATTAGGTAGTTTGATCAAATTTATTCACTAGCTAATAAATCTACTTGACTAAGATTAAACAGTTTAGCCAAGCTTATTAGCTAATCCTATCAACATTAATTTAAAAGGACTTGGCCATGTTTAAACTATATGGATCAAGTCATTATTATTGCATGGGGCTTTATCCATTTTCTTTTATGCCCTCTTTTATTCTTTTCTTTTTCTTTTCTTTTCTTTCTTTTTTTCTTTTCTTTTCTTTTTATTTCTTTTTTTCTTTTTTTTTTGAAAATAATTTGCAGAAATGAAATATTATTTGCAAGACAACATACATCAATAGTGAAAATTTTCCAGTCACCAGATGATTCTATAAATTACAGGGTTATAATAGCATCTCGTCCTGGGGATGGTACTTTCCTTGTGAAGTGCTAAGAACCTGATTTCTGATGTCTGTAAAGGTTTCCTCCATTGATTTATTGTTGTTATTTGTTTTTGTTTTTATTTTGGG
>JASDQU010374219.1:16278-26757 GCA_032191745.1 Picea mariana | reverse complement strand
AGGTCTCCGACAGATAAACCAGAGGTACAGACCCTAAGAAAAGCTTCCACTACTTTCATCCTTGAAGGGGAACTAGATAAATTGAAGATTCCCATTTCCCTCTCTGAGATGATGAACAAGAACACTTACAGGTCTCAGGTGATTAAATCTTTAAGAATCAAACCTCAGATAGGTACTAAGGCTTTGAATATTGGATCTGTAAATCACTCGGACACAGTAAATCTTGCTGATGACCGACCAAAGATTTTGTTTGGTCCTGAAGTTGATGGTCAAACCGATAATGGTGTCGTGGAAACTTTTTAAATCAGCCTAAACATCCATAATTTGATATTACACAATGCTATGCTGGACTCGGGTGCCTCTCACAACCTGATGCCCAAAGACATGATGGAAAATTTGGGACTTGAGGTCACCAGAACCTACAAAGATTTGCATTCTTTCGACTCCAGTAAGGTCAAATGTATAAGCCTGATCAAAGACTTATGCATAACCTTATCTCAAATCCCAACAAAGAGTATGGTAATGGATATATTAGTTGCATATATTCCCCCAAAATGCGGTATGTTACTATCAATATCATGGGGAGATAAGCTGAAAGGAACCTTGCAGCTAGATATGTCCTACACCACCATCCTGGTATTCAGACAACAAAGGAGGTTGTATAGAGAAACCTTGATGAAGTATATGGTTAGTAGTCAAGAAAAGCCGCATAACTACCCACTATACTCTGCACACTCTGATCTGGACTCTTTCATTCTATACAATGATGGTGATTTGGAAGAACAAATCGCTCAACCGGAAGATGATATGCATGATTCGAAAGAAAGTAAAGAAATCATTGAGGCAAGAAAGGTGGAAACTGTATAAAGGGAGGAACTTCCAACATATTTTTGGACCATAGATTTCTATGGTGCAGTGGGAAAAGAGGGATTGGAGATGGAGTTTGGTTACATAATCACATATCAAGGTATTCAGAGAGCCATTCCTACAAATTGAATTTCCAATGCACTAACAACATAGTCGAGTATGAAGCTTTGATGCTCGGCCTAAAACTATTGAAGAAAGTTAATGACAAACAGATAATGGTAAGGGGTGATTCTGAATTGATTATCAAGCAAATCAAAGGTGAGTATGTAGCTAAACATCCCAGAATTAGAGCCTATAGGAATACCATTTTGGATGCCCTTCAATTCTTTACTGAAATTGACTTTTAGGTAATGCATAGAGGACAAAACATACTTGCAAACGTGTTGGCTACATCAGCAGCTACCTATAAAATTCCTTTTCGTCCCACTTGCAAATACACAATGGAGGTGAAGTGAAGACCAACCGTTCCTGACAACATCAGATACTGGAAGGTATTTGGAAATGATGATCAAATTGAATACTTCCTACAGTGTAAGAATTATTTCAAATGTACAAACATAGATTTTGAACATGCTGATGAGATTGTAAATAAATTTGTTTTTGAAAGTGGTAGTGTAAATAACATAGATTCTAAAGTTTTGAATGAAAATAAAATAGATGCAGATGAATTGAATGAAAATGAGATAGATTACGATATTCTACAGTTGAAAAATAATGTGTTACCTAAAGGTTTAGTTCCACTAGAAGACTTGTTCGATTTTAACGATGTAGCCAAAAAATCGAAAATTGAAGCTAGTGGTAAAGAGGTCGAAGAGTGCAACATAGGAATAGATGAAAATCCCAAGATGATAAAACTTTCTAAATATCTACCCCATGATAAAAAACACAAATATGTTGAAATTTTTAAAGAATGTGTGGATGTTTTTGTCTGGGGTTATGAGGACTTAAAATCCTATGACACAAGCATCATACAACATCAGATTCCCATAAAAGAAGAACACAAAACTTTGAGGCAAAAACTTAGGAGAATAAATCCCAAGTTGCTTCCATTGATAGAAAAATAAATCAAAAAGATGTATGATGCAAAAATCTAGTTCCCTTGAGATTTTCCAAATGGGTTTCTAACCTAGCTCGTACCAGGAAGAAAACTGGCGAGATCAGACTTTGCATAGATTTCAGGAATCTGAACAAAGTCTCCCTCAAGGACAATTACCCACTGACCAAAATGAACCACATTTTGCAAAAAGTAGTCGGGTTTGGTAGGATCTCCTTACTAGATTGTTTCTCGGGCTACAACCAAGTCCTCATCCACTCAGAAGATCAAGATAAAACAACATTTACCACACCCTGGGGAACCTTCATGTATGTGAATATGCCCTTTGGCTTGATGAATGCTGGTGCCACTTTTCAAAGGGAAATGGATATTTCTTTTGTGGATGAATTAGGACAATTTATAGTCATATATCTAGCTGATGTGACTGTATACTCCCAATCTGACGAAGAAAACTTGCAGCATCTCAGACGCGTGTTTGAGAAATGCAGAAAATTCAAGATTTCGTTGAACCCAAAGAACTCTCTTTCTGGTTTAGAAGAAGGAAAGTTGTTGGGACACATAATATCTAAATATGGAATTAAAATATATCCCAGCAAGATAGAATCCATCCAGAAGGTGGAACACCCTAGGAACATCAAAGAACTACAATCACTCATTGGAAAAATAAATTTTCTTAGAAGGTTCATACCCAATTTGGCCTAACTTCTTAGGAACATCACTAATATGTTGAAAAAATACACAAAAATAAAATGGAACACTGAATCCAAACAGTCCTTTGAGAAGGTGAAACATGCACCCACCCAAGCCCCAGTCTTGATTAGCCCAGACTACACGAAATACTTTTATATTTTCTCTTTTGCATCTGAACACACCATAATAGTAGTATTGTTGCAGAAAAACAACGAAGGGTACGAACAACCCATAGCATTTTTCAGCAAAGCTTTTAGAGACACTGCGTTGAACTACAACATAATGGAGAAACAAGCCTTTTCCCTGGTAAAGGCCATAAAGGACTTCAGATTCTATATTCTCCATTCTCACACAATTGCATACGTTCCAAACACAGTGGTAAAGGATATCCTGACTCAAGATAATCCAGATGGTAGGAGAGGAAAATGGATTGTGGTTATTCTGGAATATGACATTGAAATAAAACATACTAAACTAATCAAAGGACAGGGTTTGGAAAAACTAATGGATGAATCTAATTTTCATGCTCTAGATATTATTTTTTTGGCTGCAGTTGACGAACAGGAAGAGCAGACGACTCCAAATGTAAAGGAATTATTATTAAACTCTCCTTGGTATGAAAACCTCAATTTTGTACTTCATAACTGACAAGCTCCTCCTGGTTTGATTAATACCAAAGCCATATTTATCAAACTAAAAGCATTGAAATTTTTTATATTAGAAGGTAATCTTTATTGGAAAGATCCTGGTGGTATTTTTCTTAATTTCGTGCTGAAAGATGAAGCTGACAACGTTCTACAGGATTTCCATGCAGGTGACTGTGGTGGATATCTGAGTTGGAAGACCACAACCAACAAGATTTTAAGAGTTGGTTTCTACTGTCCTACATTGTTTGCTGATGTCCATCAAAAAGTTACTTCTTGTCACAAATGCCAGGTTTTCAGAGGTAAAAGGAAGTTGTTGCCCCTCCCCATGAAACCCATCTCAGTTGAAGCCCCTTTCCAACAATGGGGTTTGGACTTTATTGGGGAAATACATCCATCCTTCTTAGGCCAACACAAGTGGATCCTCACGGACAAAGACTACTTCACCAAGTGGATCAAGGCTGTGCCATGTAGGCAAGCTACTAACTTTGTTATCATAAAATTTTTAGAAACTAATATCTTGTCTCGTTTTGGATGCCCCAGAAAAATTATAACTGACAATGCAATGGATTTCAGATCCAAAAGAATCATATATTTTTGCAGCCAATACCACATTACTTTGGGAAACTCAACAACTTATTATCCTCAAGGAAATGGGCTAGATGAGTCCTCAAACAAAAGTCTGGTGAACATTCTCAGGAAAACACTACAAGAAAATAAAAAATCATGGCATAATAAGTTGGTTTTCACACTTTGGGCTGATACAATAAGCACCAAAAGATCGATTGACATGTCTCCATACCAATTGGTGTATGGTACTGAAGTAGTTTTTCCTCTTTCCTTAGGTGTCCCTGTCATGAAGCTATTACAGGAAGCGCATGTAGAGCCAAATGATGTCCAAAGGAGGATAAATCAAATGATCCACTTAACACAATATAGAGAGGACGTCTACAACAAGACTCGGGTCATCCAAGAGAACACCAAAAAGATTTTTGACAGAAGGACTAAAGAATATGATTTTGAGTTAGGCAATTTGGTTCTGAAATGGGATTCTATAAATGAGGACAAGGGTAAGCATGGAAATTCGATAGCTTAGGGAAAGGCCCTTACACCATTCATGCATTCAGAGGAAATAACACATTTTTGCTAAAAAAACATTGATGGAACAGACCTGCCAGGTGGACCAGTTAATGGCAGGATGATGAAGAATTATTTTCCTCCTCAATAGAGATCTCATGAATCCATATTCATTGTACATGCCATTTCCCTTTCATTCAGGTTTGGTGTAGGTGATGTTGATCGGGTGGTGGAAGCCCGCAGAGAAGGCCCTAAGCCACCGACCAATGCCACCAAGTTCCCAAAGTAAAAACAAAAACAAATAACAACAATAAATCAATGGAGGAAACCTTTACAGACATCAGAAATCAGGTTCTTAGTACTTCACAAGGAAAGTACCATCCCTAGGTGGAGATGCTATTATAACCTTATAATTTATAGAATCATCTGGTGACTGGAAAATTTTCACTATTGATGTATGTTGTCTTGCAAATAATATTTCATTTCTGCAAATTATTTTCAAAAAAAGAAGAAAAAAAGAAATAAAAATAAAAGAAAAGAAAAAAAGAAAGAAAAGAAAAGAAAAAGAAAAGAATAAAAGAGGGCATAAAAGAAAATGTATAAAGCCCCATGTAATAATAATGACTTGATCCATATAGTTTAAACATGGCCAAGTCCTTTTAAATTAATGTTGATAGGATTAGCTAATAAGCTTGGATAAACTGTTTAATCTTAGCCAAGTAGATTTATTAGCTAGTGAATAAATTTGATCAAACTACCTAATCTTGGTCAAATAGCCCCAGGGTACAGTAATTTCTTATCCCAACAGTCTAATATGGGCTAAATGTGATAGGTGACTAAGTTACAATATATATTAGTTGGTTTTATTTCAATAAAACATGCATGATGTTTGAGGAAAATTCATGATTAGGATGTTTGAAATGTTTTCCTAACCCCATGGTGACAAAAAGCAAGGGAAGCAGTGCAAAATCCACAAAACGCACTAAGCCTAGGTTTCACTGCACATAATAAATCGCGCCCGGAGAATAAAGAATGCACTTAGATCGACATTTGATCTAACGATTTGTAGATTAATGACTGAGAGTGGATTCCAGACCCCCCCCCGACCGTTCTACTTTTAATGGTGCCGGGGGGGTGTCCAAAATTGTGATTAACAAGTATGCATAGATCTATGGTCAATATGACAGTGCGCAGATGAACGGTCTATAAGAGATTCCGGACCCCATCGACCTTTCTTCCTTTAATGGTGGGGCGGGGTCCGGAATGAGGTAGTTTTCCCCGGCAGGCCCCATCCCAACATGTCGTCGATCCATTGCATTGGACCCCCTCTGCTCCAAACCACTTACCGCCATACCATCCATGCCATACCACCACCACCTCATGACATCATCCTCCACTATCCCGCCACCTCATGACACCAAATCCCACTATATCATCTTACATGTCCCATCTCATTACTCTGCCAGAGTGTCCTTACCCCTTTGACTTGTCGCATGTCTTATCCAATTTAACTATCCTCCAATCATCACCTTCCATGTCATCTTGGCACACCCGTCACCCATCCTTCACCCGCCACCCCATAACTCAGTTGATTCATT
This sequence comes from Picea mariana, assembly GCA_032191745.1. Taxonomy (NCBI): domain Eukaryota; kingdom Viridiplantae; phylum Streptophyta; class Pinopsida; order Pinales; family Pinaceae; genus Picea; species Picea mariana. Next base: position 20,827 of record JASDQU010374219.1, on the reverse strand, counting down.
AGCCATTCATTACAGGCTAACGTATCCGTTAGCCTGCTAAGTTATCCTCCATGCCCAATGGATACTCGTTCACTTAAAATTATCCTCGCTTTTGCCATTTACCCACTGTTGATACTCTCTACACTCCAGAAATTTATTTCCCTCACTAGTTCAGTTAGCAACCTAGCCATAACCACTACCTACTAACGCTTTGTTTTAGTTTGCAGTTACTTGTTTGGATCGATGGCGCCTAAATCTAAAAAATTAGAAGTCGAGGAAAACCCATTCCTCCCACCTCCTGTCAATCTCGACCAGATCCCATTAGACAAAAAGGATTATTTGATCTTAGAGATCAGGTGCAAATTCGATTTGGATGAATTGTAGTCATGGTTTAAGGACACATTCATAGATCAAAGTGATGAGATCAGACTCTGGGATTCCAATCTCCCTCTGTATCATTTTCCCCAAATCCACCATTTTCCTGAGTTTGCCCTCAAATGTTAGGCTCATTACCTCCCCGACCAGAGAGCCATAGTTTCATCATCTAGAGAAACTCTTTTCTCTATCATGCTCAAGGCCATTGATCAAATGATCCAGATATCTATAGCCGAATCCCACTCTCCCCTCACCATTGAAGTTTTAACAGAAATGTACCAGAACCTGTCTTTTCCCCAGAGAGCACAAACTTTTGAGCTTTTCCTCTCATAGGATACTCAAATCCCCAAGAAAAATCCCCCTTACCATTCCTCCATGTTTTCAAAAAAGGGAAACCAGATTATTTCATCGCTATGTTGTCTTCTCGTCTATTTCTCAGATGAATGGGTGGGCGAGCCCATCTTGGGTTACCTGCCCATTTTCTCCACCGAAGAAAAATCCACCACCCAGTTCGACTACAACAATTTTCTAGCCAAGAACATACATGATCATATTTTCAAATTTCCCACGGAGGGTAGGTTCCAGTATTCTTCAATATTGGCTTACATGTTCATGTTATTTCAAGCAGAGAATTTTGCGTTCACCATGTAGAGAATGGACCAGGAAGGCAAACCACAACGGGTCACCTCTTGGACTTTGCTACTCAAAAGAATCTCCACGAAGTTTAATTTCAAGCTATTTATTGAGTTGTTTTATCACCCAGTGGTAAGCATGCTCAGTGGTATACCAGAGCCAAGGATAAATGAGGAGATCCAAAGAGTTCTACACCTTTCGAATCTCGCCAAGACTGGAGACTGGTTCATGTATCAAAATTACACAGAAATTAGAGTATATGGGTGTGAGTTAGCTCCATACAAATTTCCCAAATACTTTTGTGTTTGGATATTTTCCCTAGAGTATATTAGACAAATGATCAATTCATATGATATACATTTTGTATCTCTGAAGAAGAAACAACAACTAAGAATCAAGGGGCATATAGGATCCTTTATCTGCAACAGTCGAGCTACCGGGGAAGAGGCAGACAAATTATTGAAAGAGATGAAGTTCGACACAATTTTCCTGTGGCACTATGATCCATGTGGGATTATCATAGAGATGAGAGTGAAGAATAAAAATTCCCCATATGTTCATGCACCCAATCCCGAGATAGAGAAGTACATGAATCAAATGGAGTGAGAGGTGAACACTCTGGAAGAAGTAGAACAAAAATCTCCTTCAGTCATTATATCACAAACAACCACACCACAGGTACCAAAGGAGAAAATACCCAGAAAGGATACTTCCCCTTCAACCACATAAATCTCAGTTGAGGATTTCCAGGTATACACCAAAAGGACAAAATCCAGTCATACAACTGACACAATTGGTGAAAAGGAAACCCAGTCTACTACAGTTATAAAAGGAGATCATTCACCTCTTGTCTCAAGAAACCAACATATCTTGTCTACTTCTTCATCCAAGAAGAAGACTGAAACCTCACTAATCAACTAGCCAAATCAAGGGGGTGCAAAGCTGAGTATTTTTGAGAAATACAATATAATCAGGAAGAAGAATCAGATGATGACCAACAACACGTACATTGATTTTTGGAAACAAACGCCCACAACACAACACAGATTGTTATCATCTTTTGATACAGAGAAAGGAAGAATGCACTTGGCATTCTTGCAGCCAGAAGTACCCCATCCAAAAGAAATCACTGATTACAAGAGGGCTACAATGGAATTTAACACTAGATATGTACACCCAACTAATCAGATGGATCTACACAGGCAGACTAGAGAAATGATTTTCTCAACATTAGCCAATGCTTCCACTGCTACTACCAAATTATAGGTTTCTCTGAACAATGTTCAGACTCAATTAAAGTTGGAGAAGATATCATATTTTTCAAAGGATAACAAAATTAAGTCTTTAGAAGAATTGGTTCTCAAGATTGGGTATGACCCCTCAAATGCGAAAGAAGCTGAGAATATGCTCAAGAAAAATAATGCTGACATAACATATTTGAGGAAGCAACTAAAAATGCCACCTACCAAAAGACTCATAGGCCAAAGAGATGGCTAAGACAGAAGCTGAAAAGGAGGAAATGCTAAAATTGATCATGGAACAAAATGCACATATAAAAGAAATGGAAGTAGATCTAGAGAGGTTGGTAAAGGAGAAATAACAGACAACACCAATGTAAGTCATCCCACTGAGTGCAGTTCCCCTCATAGGAGTTAGCACAACATTTGTATCAACAACCACCACAATAGAACTTCCATCAACCATCCCACTTAAAGCTCTAGAAAAATCTGTGGAGCTAGCAAAATCAATGGAGGAGATAACCCTGCAAGGAACATAAATCAATAGGATGAAGAAAGAAGTTGAGAATCTCTAGGAGCTCAAGGCCTCCTACCAGACAAGCTTCAACATTGAAAGGAAAACATCATAAAAGATCAAGCAGGAAATACAACAGCTGCAAAAGCAAACAATGGGGGGTAAAACACTAGCAGAAGCTAAGGAGAACATTTGGATGGATATCTCCAAATCTATAAATGAAATCTGGCCTATGGTGCAAATCATGTTCGATCAAAATGATCTGGTGATGAGGAGCAGACAGGCTATCGACAAGATAAAAGTAGAGATGGGGGAAATGCTCACTGAAGCAAACAAAATCATTAGGTTTCTGAATTGGAAGACCAAAGAAGAATTGGAAGACCTGAAGATTGAAGATAGGATGGATACTATCCTTGCAGTCAAAAGGGTGCTGACCAAAAGAAGATTGATGTTGTAGCTAGAAGAGAAAGTCCACAACATGGACATTGGAGTTCAGTGGTTCTTCAACAAGATCGATGTCCTACAAAAGAAAGGTATTCCTGGTTTAATGGTGTTAAATGACAAGTTGATGACCCTTCCTGACTACAAGCAGAAGATAGCTATAGTGGCTAGGGATAGTTCTAAGTTCTTAGGGATATAGGGTAGCATAAAAGGCAAGGCATTCTCTGAGACTTTGCAGCTGGACCTCAACATATAGCACAAAATCAAATATATTTAGTCAAGCCGACTTTTCCCAAATAGACTGAAATGGATGAAACCTACCAAAGACTGCTCAAAGTCACCATTCCCAGTCAGCTAAGATGGGAAGAGCTATGCAATTTGATCAAGTAAGAGATGAGGTGTCCAATCTGAGTCAACAAGCGGAGTAGTCAAAGTCACGTGAATAAATCACCAACGACCTTCCCCAGAATCAACATGAAAAATATGATAGATCATCATCAGTCCCTACRTTTTTGTATATTGTTATCTAGTTAGTTAGATTTAGAAWYTGCCACGTCCTGATCATTAATTACAGGGTYGTTTGTTATTTTGATGATAAATACTTCAAACTTAGAAGTATTGAGGGTTGATCTTTACGCCCAAGCAAGTTGTAAGCACTGTAGTTTTTATCAGAGATCTACTAGTAATAAAAGGGATGTTTCACAGGATTCTCGCATGTTAGTTGTTGGTGAAGTTTTCTCATCTTTGTTGAATGTTTATCTCTCTCAGTATTCATTTTTTTTTCTAAATTTGATCATTTGGAAGTAGCGAGAGTTGCAGAATTTATCCTCGTATACTCCATTTCCAACTTTAAATGATCTAAATGTTTTCTTCTTATGTTATGATTAATAAATTCTTAAATGTTTCTTGGTTATGATTGATTATCTCACCTTATCTTCTTTACATCATTTTTATGCTAAATAATCCAACAATTGCATTATCCTTCCCTTCGATAATACCCTTTAAAACCTGCTAGTCAGTCTCAAATTTTATAAAACAGATCCCATAGCCCAATGGATGCGTAAGTGACATTTCAGCCATTTTATAAAAAACAAACAACTTGATCCTATTCATTTAAACTAGCCTAGTATCTGAAATTTGAAACAAAGTTGAATCTTACAGAGAGATCCCTCTCTAAAACTGGCAGGGCTAGAGCCCAGTTTCGAAGTGGTTGGATAAAGTTACCTCTGGTAAATTTCTTCTTCCTTTCAACAACCTCTGGGAATTTATAGGGTAGTAACACTTGACATATAAGGGATCATATTGTCTTATTTATGGGTGCCTTTGTAGAGGGTGTGTTGCATCTTCATTTGCAATTCAACACTTTTCC
>JASDQU010374218.1:90739-106445 GCA_032191745.1 Picea mariana | reverse complement strand
TAACCTATCTAGCTACATCACCAATGTCTATGGACCTCAAATAATGCAGGATAAATTAACCTTTCTACAGTCTCTCTCCCTTATAGCTCCTCTCTTAGAAAGTCATCCTTGGATCATAGGAGCATACTTTAACATAATAATTTATCTCCTAGAGAAAAGTAGAGGCATAAACCAACTAGATCAAGACTCTGAAAGATTCAAAGAAACCATTGGCGACCTCAACTACAATCACCAAGTTGGCCAACATCACATAGCCTCTCGTCTAGATCAATTTCCCATCTCAAAATATCTTCCTCAAAGAAACTATGCCATATAAGCCACCATTATCCCCTATCATGGATCAGACCATTGCCCCATCAACCTCCTCATCGACATCCCAACAAGACCCAAAAACCGACCCTTCCATTTTGAATCCTTCTAGGTAACGGACCCTTCCTTCCATCCTAACTTTACCTCTTCATGGAAGGCAACGATAGTCAACTCGGGCTCCCCAATGTATAGAATCCAACAACAACTAAAGAACGTGAAACACCAAATCAAGATATGGAATAAATCAGAATTCAACAACATATTTCAAGAAAGAACATCAGATGATCACTTCATGGCGCTCCCAGGAGCTAGAAGAGGAAGAAGTCTCTGTCGTGGCCTAAATAACAACCAGAGATAAGCACGAGGAAATACTCTGGAGACAGAAATCAAGAGTCATATGGCTCCAGGAAGGTGAGAGAAACTCAAAGTTTTTCCACAACTCGATGATCCAATGAATACATCATAACAAAATTATTTCTCTAAAATACCAACAAGGCAACAAATTAAGCAACCACTGGGACATCTAATCATAGCTTCTTCAATACTAGAAAACTCTAATGCAAGAACCTCAGCTGAATCAAAAGGCTACAATAAGAAAGATTACATAGCATATTCCAAAAATGATAAATGAAAATCATAACGAAACCCTGATGAGGTCGGTCACCATGGAAGAGGTGGAGCAAGTGATCTGGGAGATGCCAAAAGGGAAATCTCCTGGACCAGATGGATTCACAGTGGACTTCTACCAAGCCTGTTAGCCAGTAATAAAGAATGAAGTTTGGGAAGTAATGGAAGACTTCGAAAAATACAAAAAATTCCTCCCATCTTTCAATGCTACCTTCCTCACCCTCATTCCTAAAGAAGAAAAAGTAGAAAACCCCAACAAATTTCACCCTATAGCTCTCTGCAATGTTATCTATAAACTCATATCCAAAATAATTGCAAACAGACTAAAACCTCTCCTCCCCTCCCTAATCTCCCTATAGCAGACAAGTTTTGTGGAAGGAAGACAAATGCTATACAATATAATCCTAACACATGACCTTATCCACTCCCTTCATTCCTCCAAGAAACTTGGAATGCTCATCAAATTAGACCTCTCAAAATCCTTTGATAGCTTGAAATGGAACTATATCCTCAACATCCTGGCCTCTTTTGGCTTCAATGAAAATTGGATACAATGGATTAACTCTTTAATCTCCACGACCTTCTTTTTTATCTTGGTAAATGGTTCCCCCTCCTCGACCTTCTCCCCAACCGGGGGTATCCGTCAGGAGAACCCCTCTCTCCCTTTCTTTTTATCCTGATGGAAAAAGGCTTGGGAAGGGCTATCAAGGCAAAAGTGGTTCTAGGAAACTGGAAGGGGCTCTCTCTCCATGGAGAAGAGTCCCTAGACTCACATCAACAATTTGTGGATGACAGAATTTCAATCGCTTCTCCAACTCTGAAGGGAGCCCTCACAATTAAGCAAGTCCTCCACAACTTCTATGAAGCCTCAAGGATGTGTGTCAACGAAGAGAATTCCAACATATTCTTCTTCAACACCCCTCGGTCAATCCAGCGTCATCCAGTAGGTCTCCTAGGATTCCAACCAAGCAAGCTTCCATCCAAATACCTGGGAGTTCCCCTAACAGAGAACTCCTTAAAGAAAAAAGTTTGGGAGGACCTCCTAGACAAAATGACAAAAAAACTCGGCAATTGGTCTTTTCGTTCTCTCAATATAGCTAGCAAACTCATCCTAATCAAATCATTCCTTCAAGCAATGCCCATATACCGTCTCTTAGCCATAGAAACCCAAAAATATAATCTCAGAGTGATAAGAAATTTTCAAAGAGACTTCTTATGGGGAAACTCGAAAAAAAAATGGCCATTAGTGGTGTGGGAAACAATTTGTCTTCAAAAACTGAAAGGAGTTATGGGATTGAGGGACCCAAAAACTCTCAGCCAAACCCTGGGGGATAAGATATGGTGGCTTTGGCTAACTAACCCCCAATCTCAATGGGCCAGCCTCTGGAAAATTAAATATGCCCAAAATCAACAAACCAGGCAGATCATCATAATGAACAATGCCCCTCCAGGTTTGCGCCTTTGGAACCTAGCATGGCATAATCGACACTTAGTTCAAGAAAATTGATTTTGGGAAATCAATAATGGAAAGGATTCCCTTTTCTGGGAGGACGCTTGCCAACAACTCCCCAGACTGGCAGACCAACCATCTCATCTCAGACTGCAAGATGGAATGACAACCCAGAATAAGACCAGGGTTGCTCAATACTGGATGGAAGAAACAAACCCTAGTCGACACTGGAGGAAATGGCTCCCCTACCATGTCTGGACTGGAGAAACAAACAACAACATCATAGAGGGTTTCCTAGAGGAACTCAACAAAAGAAGACTCCGCAGATTCGAAAAACAAGACCAACTTCGATGGGGCAACAACTCTTTTGGAACCTTCACAACGAAATAAGCATACAAGATAGCTTCTCAACACAATAAGCTCCCTCAAGCCCAAATATGGCTCAATATTTGGAAATAAATCCTTTGGCCGAAAGTTTCGACCTTCCTTTGGCTGATAGCCCTAAACAAAGCTCTCACTTGGGATAATCTCTGCAAACGTGGACTCTCGGTCCCCTCCCGATGCCCTCTTTTCCAGGAGCACGAGGAAACAACATAACACCTCTTAAATACTTGCATTTACATGAAAAAACTCTGGACCCTCCATGCACTTCTCTTTCAACCCTCTGGTCGCAACAAGAACTCCATAAAGGACACCATAGAACAATGGCCAATATCAATAACTCAGATCTCTATTGTCAACAGAGCATGGAACCTCTTACCTAAGAAGCCTAGAAAGAGCACAACCGTAGGGTATTTAAGCTCCAAGCCCTGCTTCCAAAAGAACTCTGGAACAAGATTCTCACCTTAGTACAAGAAACGATTATGGCCCAACCCTGGGAGGACAAAGATTGGAAAGTTAGCCCGTTCAAGCTATCAGTAATCCAAGGCCTCAACCTCAGTGCCAACCTTGCTTCCCTAAAAAAGCAACCAACAATTGCCCCTCTAGATTTGACATCTCAGTGGAACCCTCCCCTAGAAAGGTTTGTCAAGATGAACTTCGATGGGGCCTCAAAAGGAAATCTAGGATAGGTAGGGTATGTAGGAGTCTTCCAAACCAGCAAAGGCAACATCTTGAGAATGTATGGGGGTCAAATTGGGATAAAGACCAACGACGACGCATAACTCCAAGTGCTGGAAGAAGGGATCCACGTAGCTGCAGCCCAGGGTTATGACAAGCTAATCATAGAAGGAGAATCCCAAATCATAATCAATATGTTCAAAATCTTGCAACACAACTCCCTGTCATCGAAAACCACAAAAAGTTAGCGTTTGGAGGCTAGTCTAGAAGCCATTCAAGAAATGTTGGCCTCCATGCCAATGATCATACCCAGACATGTGAAGCGCTTGCAGGTTGGTTAGCTAATGAAAGCCTTGAGATTAAGGAGGATTTATGGGACAAGCCTTGGAATCCCTCATAGGATGAGGGTTTTACCCAGGCATGCACCACAATCGCAAGATATGACCTTTGCACCCATGATCACGAGCAAGGGAACTGGCCAAACAAGCGCCAAACCCCACAGGAAGCCAGAAGGAGTAGCAACAACAAAATCGCCCCCAAGGCAAAGAGGGACAGAGAGAAGGATAAACTGGGTGGAAGACCAACTATGGTAAGGCAAGACTTGACTTTATAAGGGTTCAAGAGGTGGATCCCCGAGTTTAGAGGGGGGATAGTAAATGACTTATCAAATTGGACCTCCCCTCTTGCATACGATCAACACTACACCTAAAGGGCTCTCTAGAGATCAGACACTACGCCTAAAGGGCTCTCTAGAGATCGGACGATGCCTGACTACCAGCTACCCACAAAGATGACATTCGACAAGACCGCACCATGGGAAGCCCTTGACAACATTTATTATAGGGGAATACTCCCGAGATTCCAAGGGTAGGGATCCAAACGAACAATCTCGAGACCTCTCTCCAGCTCACCCGAAAGGACAAGCACCAGAACCAAGTGGAATGGGTCAATGACACCCGAATGTCAGCTAGCAAAGGAAGGCAAGCCTCTCGCGTCGACATCCAACATCCACAATTAAGGTTGTTAATGAAGGCACTCAATCTCGAGGACGAGGAAATCAGGGAACGTCGAATCTCTCATGAGGCGAAGGATTCGAGAGTAAGCCTGAGGCAGCGCTAGCAAGGCAAAGGGAAAAAATAAATAAATGAGAGTAATGGGGCGTCCTTTGGATGCCCAGACTCACTCTTGTCCCTATGATATCCAGCTAGATGATGAGCCCCTCTCCTCAAAGAAGGAACACGACACTTAGTGAAATTTTGGTGTTGGCCCCGCAACTCGAGAGGTTGGCCCAAGACTTTCAGTCCCTCTCCGCCGATAGCGAGAGATCTATTGGAAATCCTCTCTCAATCTGGTACCACCCTTCAATTCGGGCCCTCATCAGAGATACCATGGCCCCCATGCATGGATATCCTCCTGGTTATAGACGCAGCTTAGGACTCCTTGGAGCTTCCACTTCGAGGCGACAAGAGGAGGGATCACCAGAATCTCATGTCCAATAGTAGGCATTTAACGTCGCCATAAACTACATTTCAAATACCCCTCAACGATTCCAGAGAGATCTAGATGAAGCAAAAGACACAGTCAGCGGGGAACGAGAGATGACTACAGATACATAAACAACTGATACCACTATCCACTAGGTCCTAGATGTTGGACACACCAAGGGGAGGGACACTTGATATTGGAGGATAATTGAACTCTACTAGCACCTCAAGACACTTCTGGGACAAATGATACAAACCAGAGAAGACGCTCAAAGCATGGTCCAACTCTAGCTCGATGGCCTCCAGTTGATGGTTCGAGAGATCCTCACTCGCCTCCCTCAAGCAACTCGTCATCAGCCTTCGAGGCACCAAGAAGCTCATCCAACTCACTGTCCTACCTCAGGAAAGGGGCCCTTGGCCCCATGAAGTGGGTTCCCTAACAGTTTTTATTTTTTGAAAATGATAGTTTTTAGTAGCTATAGGCATGGTACTTTCAACATAACTCTTGTTTTTTAAGTTTTTTTGGACTCTCCATAAACAATTTATTTGGCCGGATGGTATCTACCTTTGTTGTTGGTCTAGTTTCTCGAGTGGCAGGCCAACATCAAGGGTTTTTGAATTATATGATATTTTAGAAATATAATAGAAAATTGCCCATGAACTTTACAAAAAAAAATAAAATTGCATCCTTATCTTGTATGACACATTTAATCTACACACAAGTAAAAATAAATATCGATATAGATTGTAGTGCAAGCTTGAAGGAAATATAAATAATTTTAAATATGTTCTATTTGTTTCTCAATCTTGTTTCCTTAGATTTTGCAGGTCTGGCTTATGTAGTTTAACATGACCAAAGATGGGGTGTTGTTGTCCATATGATCATTCATCGAAAAACTTGGTTTTCATAAATTGAACCCCAAATAGTTTCCAATGCCATTCATAAAATATCAACTCGTTGGTGTCTAGGATTTATTGWTGGATTCACATCCTTTTTTAGCATGCATGATGTGRATGTGACCACTAAGATGATATATTTCAAGTCATATTCACTAAGGAATTCTAGCCATCTACATTCCCAACTACTAAGTTGAGGCTAGGTGAATATATACTTCAAGTTGTCATCGTTTGTACATAATTCAAATCTCTTTTTGTGRAAATGCATCTTTGTTTTTCTGATGTAAGAGTTTCCTTTGTTGWTAAGTATCATGAATGAATACCAATCATGTTTGGTAGTTAAGTTAAGGTTGCATAAAAATTGTTTGACATATTTTCTTATTTGTTTTCATGTGGATTTTAATGCATAACCAATGTTACYAGYGATGGTGTCTTGTATTTATTTGTTCATATACTATTATGTTGACCAAAGAAAGGYTAACGATTTCTTTAGGTGAAAATGAAGARCATYGTGGCTTGTTAATAGTTAGGCATTTGCAATGAAAGTAACAAATGCATCATAATCTATCCATAAGGAGAATTTGAGAAGAGATGTTAACATAGCTTGCCCCAATTGCAATTATAAAATTGAGAATAGACATGTACTGCGCTTTACTTGTTGATGGCAATGAGTTTTGAACAATAATCGTTATTGACGGTTTCAATTCTCTAACCCTCAAGTGCAGAAATATGCCTTCCATCTAATATGAATGTTTATTATTTTACATTTCACCATTTTATGTTCATATCAAAAAATTGGGTGTGTTTTATCTATTCAATTTGTACATAAATATGTTCTCATTTATTAGAGCATGTCCACTATAAATCTTTATTTGTCTTCAAGACCAAACCTTCAATTTCGAATTCTCCAAATTGTTAGAATAATGAAGCATTGTTTGTCAACATTTGAGACTTTTTATTTTAATTTTCTAGTAGCAAGGATAATTGTATATTTTACTTGAAAATAATGGTCCAATTAATTATAAATGTTAGTATTCCCCTCCTCCTCTACTTTGTATATTTGATTTGTCCATGGTCTCTCATTGCCCCACTCCCTCATCACGGATGGACCTTGCTATAAGCTCTATCCTGTTGAAGGGGATAAGATTTGTTTTCCTCATAAAGGTTGTGTCGATCAATCTTGGAAGGGGACAAATCTTGTTGGTTTTTCCAAGATTTCAACCCCATATGTTGTTAAGAGTGTGGTTGTTGTTTTTCCTTTGGAGGACATGTCTCCACTTTTTCTAGATACAAAAGTTGCATTACTATAGTTGGTTTTGGGTCTCATGGGAGCTACTCACCTTGTGGGCTTAGGAAAGTCCTTCAAAGAGGCTTTGGCACCCACTTGTCATCCTCAAGTTTCATGATCTCTTTCTAGATGTTTAATCATGGATATGGCTGATTTGATTCTTATCATCTCCCTTGGCCAATAGGTTTTGGACTAGGAGGAATTTTACTTAGCCCATGGTTTGATATGTCATTTGAGATAAGTGCAAAAGTTGTATAGAAGTTGTTCATCAAAGTAGGCCTCTCAACCTTTTGAATTAGAGCAATAAAGGTGGACATTAGAACTTGTTTGTATGTTCTTAACTCTTCCAGTACTTTTAACCCAACTATTTGCACTATGTATTAGAAGAAGTAGAAGTTGGAGGCCTACCTTGTCACATGCCTTAGACACATCTAACTTGATAAACATTCCTTTATGCTTTTAACTTTTTAAAGTGTTTATGGTTTATCACCAATCACACATAATTTTACTTGCCACATAGTTTTATTTGTCATCGAAATAAGCCCCTCAACTTTCAGTATAAGATCGATGAAGGTGGTTATTGTAACTTGTTTGGTGTTCTTGACTCTTCCATTGCTTTTCACACATTTGTTTGTCTTAGAAGAAGTGGAAGTTTGATGCCTACTCCGTCGTAGGCCTTATACATATATCTAACTTCACAGGCCTTTCATTTTGCTTTTGACTTTTTAGAGTGTATATGGTTTCCTAAGTTGTAATAATCATGTCTAGAATTTGTGTTATTGCCACCAAACCCACTCATTATTGAGAAATAATTGTGCTTAGTGTTTCTTTTATTTTGAATTCCATGAGTTTAGATATTATTTCCTAAGTGGAATTACATGGGTATATTGGGTGAAAGTTGTCCATTGAAGTAGGCTTCTTAAGCATTATAATTAGAGCAGTGATGGTGGAGCTAAGTAACTAAAACTTGTTTGGACATTTTGGACTCTTCTACTACTTTCCACACATCAATCTTAACTACACCCCACAAGAAGTTGGGAAAATAAAAATAAAAATCCATCTGGGCTTGGAGTTATGTTCTCTAGATCAAGGATAGAATTTTGGATTTTTTCAAGGGAAACTTTTCTATGTAGCCTCAAATTTGGATTACCCTTTTTATTTCTTCTTGATTTACTTTGGATTCCTAGAGAAGATGATGCAAACACATGTTCAATATTTCCTTCATAGTTTTTGGTTCCTTTTGCATATCACCATTAACATTTTAGATGCAATAAATTTTATTGCTACCTATATTCCTTAAAGTTGTTTCATGGAAGAAGTTTGTTATGACTATCACATAAGGGGCTTATTTCTTTGCTACCTTAGTCTAATATATAGATTCTACAATTTGGGATGGTCCTCGAAAGACCTTGGTAATGGATCCCTTAATTCATTCTTACTAGGCTACTATAGAGATCTTGAACTACTTTTATTGAAGAAATACCCATGGTTCTTTCCTCCATTGCTAGCCTAAGGCCCTGGTATCACTTAACATTACAATTAGTTGCCTCATTGCCTTTCTCAAGGTTCTAGGACATGGTAACTTGTTGCTCTATAGTCATAACTCAACTTTGTACTTACTCTGTTATGATAATAGAATTTTAATATTGAACATAGTTCTTTGGTCTTTTGCATAGATCTTCTTATGGGATGCTCACCCATTTAATGTGATAAGTTATCTTTGTTAGATTGATGTAAGCATTCACAATTTATTAATTATCCACAATGATTTTGGGATTACATGAAAGTAGAGAGGTTTTGGGTTACACTACACTAAAAGCTTTGCAAATCCGAACGTGGCTTTGGAGCACGAGTCCTTTGGTTGATGTGATAACATCATCTCTCACTCCAATACTAATGTTGCTTAGAGGTGCTTGACTGTTGCGTGTGTTCTCATTTCTTATGATTGTTGCCTTTGTAACACCTTCTTAAATGCAAACTTACTAAAGTGACAATGGCATATTTTTTTTTGATTGGAACGAATTAGTACTTCCCCAGAAGAAAGTGCAAATGAATGATAAAAACCTTTAGTTTGTCTATGTCTACATGGAAAAGAAAGGAAGTCCTACCATAATGTCATCAAGTGACTTGAAGACTTTTGCAAAGTGGGCACTTTTGACACATGAAAATTATCATGTGATGTACCAAAGCAATTTTTAAGAATGAATATCATATAGGAAGGCATTGCAATCGTCCTTATATTTGATTGCCTAGTATTCACCACCTATTAAGAGATGGTGTAAGCACTCAATTTGAGGTGCCATTAGCAATGGAACAACATAGGGCACATTGGGCATACTTGACAAGTTGCACGATGAGTCCATATGGTTTGGTAGCCTCAGTGACCAACTCACAATGATTCATGAGATGGTTAGGACGACATACTAGAGCATAGGCTAGGAGGACCAAGGATGTCTCGTCGAGTAGGATGGACAACCTACAAGGTGTTACATAGTAGCCTTTGGTAGAGAATGGTGCAACTTGGCAATGTGAGAGATTATGCGCATTATCCATTGCAAGGCAATGATGTTGATAAGTGCATCGAAGATATGTGAATGCCTGATGAAGGAGGGACATGATCTTCATTAACTATCACATGTTAGCATATATGGATGGTAGCATGGCCTCACATTGGGTAGTCTGTTGTTCAAGTATGCTTGGCTCAACGAAGGTGACAATAGGTTGCCTATGGTTGGGTGGTAATGACACAACATCGCCTATGGTGAAATGAGTACTCTAACATTCCACACAATTAAGGGTGCCTAGATTGGGTTCAGTCAGGACATGTCAGTTAGCCATATTTTGAGTGATACAAGCAGTTGATGGTCAAGACCAACTAACAAGGTCACGCTAGTGCTATGTGATGACTAGGCTTCTTGTATGAGATGCTTAAGCAAAACGAAAAGTCTAGCCCCACAAAAATTAGTATCAGAGCCACATTTGAATGTGGAAATTGCAAAAGTGTCTCTTCACCACCAACACCCCTTTCATCAGAGGAGATGATGGGGCCATGTCGACAAGGATGTCAACAATCCAAGTGGGGGAGAATGTAAGCACATGACTTGAGGTGCCATTGACAATGGCACAATGGAGGGCACACTCAACATACTTGGCAAGTTGCATGGTGAGTCCATATGCTTTGGTAGCCTTGGTGATCGACTTGCGATGATTTGTGAGATGGCTAGAATGGTGTACTAGCGCATAGGCTAAGAGGACCAAGGATGTCTTCTCGAGTAATATGAACAACTGACGAGGTGCTACATAAAAACCTTTGGCGAAGGACAATGTGACTTCACAATGTGATAGATTGTGTGTATTGTCCATGGCAAGGAAACAATGTTGATAAGTGCATCAAAGATATGTGAACACTCGACGAAGGAGGGACATGATCTTCATTGACTATTATGTGTTGGGTTATATGGATGATAACATGGTTTCACATTGGGTAGTCGGTTGTTCAAGTATGCTTGGGTCGTAGGAGGCAACAATAGGTTGCCTATGGTTGGGTGGCGATGACATAACATTGTCTATACTGAAATGAACACTCAGACATTCCACATGGTTAAAGGTGCCTTGCTTTGGTTTAGTTAGATTATGTCGGTCATGTGTATTTCAAGTGATACAAGCAGTTGATGATCATGCCCAACTAGAAGGTCATGTTGGTGTCGCATAATGACTAGTCTTCTTGAGTGGTATGGGATGCTCAAGTGGAACAAAAAGTCTAGCCCTGTGCCAGATGGGATGCAGTGTTGCAATGAATGATGTACAACTTCTATTAGACTTAACAACCATGACAATGTACACTACTCAAGTGGTCCCCTTATGGAGTGCATCAACTCACAAGGAACAAATATATCACTTGGAAAATGAGCATATTGATTCACAAGAAACGCACATGAAAATAAATAGGAAATTTAAACTTGGTGGACACAATAACAACCCAACTTTCACAATGACATAAAATCCCCTTTCAAAGTTAAACTATAACTTTCACAATGGCATCTAGTCCCCTTTTTATACATAAATAAATAAAAATTAAATTATAAATAAATAAATTTAACTTTATTTATTTAAAGTTAAAAGTTAAATTACAAATACATAAATAAATAAGACTAATTTATATAATGATTAATTTTGTTTTTCTCTTAGTATTTAGTTTCATGCATGAGATTAAAGTTGAATGTTTTTTTAGATATAGAGGAATAAATAACTAATCTATATTACTTAGATGAGGCCTAGGTTCAAATTTGGTTGGTTGCTACTATAACGCTTAGGTTAGTGCCAATAACTCGCAAGTCAACGCCTAGCAAGGAACTTATGACTTAGCAAGGGCCGAGACCCACCAGAGTGGACCTCTATCCCAGGGGGCCTCTACCTTTCTAGCCTTATTACAATGGGCCAACATGTCACTTGTGGGAATTGAACCTGAGTGGATAAGATAACAATCATGCTACCCCACCATCCGAGCTAAACCCACTAGAGGTAGCCTCGATGATGACCACAAGGGAAACTAGCTTTCTTACATATACTATCTAGGTTGAAACCACCTTTTGGTCCTAAAGTAAGATATGAAATTGCTTTTGATTGATTAATAACTTACATATACTATCTAGGTTGAAACCACCTTTTGGTCCTAAAGTAAGATATGAAATTGCTTTTGATTGATTAATAACTCCTCTTCCTTGAATGCAGAGAGAAAGTTTAATGATCCAAGATCAAGAGGCATCTCAAGAGTGAAAGTCTACCTTTACAAACCACCAACAAATTATTTTAAATAACATAATTTTAAAAAAATAAAAATGATAAATCATCGCACATATGCCCATAAACGACTAATAAATATCCTCATTTACAATTAACCACTAAATTGTAATAAACTTTGCCCTACCACTAAGTTAAATTATGATGGTTTTGCCATCTTCCATTCTTAAAAAAACCCAAAAACGTCGAGTTCATTTCCACGGAGGTATAAGAAATTTGTTTGTGTTTTTCATTTTGTTTGAACGTGCGAGTTCGAAGGACGCTTTGACGATTAAGGGTTTTGTGATATATTTGAGCAGGTTTTACAGTGCACTCTAATAATCGGCAATGGCGGTCGGCGGCGTTGTCATCGAAAAACTGAAACAAACGTGGAATGCTCAAGTTCAAGACGAAGAGAAATGGGCAGCCAACATGGTATGCTTTTTCGATTTCTTATTCTTATCAGTGTAGTGTTTATTTCCCCTGGTTGGTGTCAAAGGTTTTCAGAGTGCACTTACCCAGATGTTTTTTTATCGAATAAAATTTCTTATTCTTATCTGTATTAGTGCTTATTTCCTCTGGTAGGTGTGAAAGGTTTTCAGAGTGCACTTACCCAGATGGATTTTATTGAATAATATTTTTGTAACACGAGCTAATTGAATTCGTAGCTCTCTGTTACATAAATGGAGTGGGCCGGATTTTTATTGAAGTATCGCTTGTATGTTTTTATTAAACAGCCATTTAAATCTTCGGCAAAATGATGAAATTAGTTTATGTTTGGTGTATAAGACCTGTAGTTTGGAATCTCTGTTTGAGAGTTTTTGCAGCACGTAGGAAACCTTTTCTACTTATCTCTAAAGCTATGTGGGGGTTTAAAGCTATTGCAATTGCAAAGCTCCGTTATTTATTATTATTTTTCCGTTCTGGAGCTTTACTTTACTGAAGGAAATCAGGGTTTAGGGTTTTGGTTCTGTTAGGGTTTTGCTTCTGCCAGGGTTTTGGTTCCGTAAGGGTTTTGGTTCTGTTATGGTTTTGCTTCTGCCAGGGCTTTGGTTCCGTAAGGGTTTTGGTTCTGTTAGGGTTCTGGTTCTTATTACAGAAACTGAACGGCTAGGACAAGGAATTGCATGTCCAGGATTCCATGTAAGAGAAAATATTTTATCATTATGCTAAACGTTTTGTCGGGTTTACTGTCATTTTCTATTGCTCCTGCGGGTTTTCCTTTCAATTCCGTGTTCATTCTAGCGGCAATCCTTCCGTGGGCTCTGTCTCTATTTGATGTAAAGAAACATGCCCCCTAATACGTGTGAAAAATTTACAACACATTTCTTGTTTCGTAGACTTGACCTTGGTTTTGTCATGGGCCTGTAGTTAAGAATTCTACCTCCAAAGGGTATAGTCAAAATGTAGGTCAACCAACTTTCTTTCAGCTGAATGGTCTTCTCTTATTTTTGGTGTTAAGTGTAGTTTTCTACTCTTATAATGTCAGCAATCTTTTGTGCTTCACCATAGTCACTCAAGGATTGACATGGCAAAGCCAATGAACAAGACTAACATTGTCTGGCTGGCTCAGGAGAAACTTGGTATAAAACTTGACAAATGAAAACCTTGGAAAAAAATGAAAAATTTACAAGAAGCGAGGGTTTTCAATTCATGAGAAATCAATGTCATAGACATCAAAATTAACATAAAGGCATGTACAATTGTTAGCATCAGATAGGAAAACGTGAAAGTGAAACTTCAACAACATTCTTCAGATCCTCTTAAATTGTCAATTATATTACATCAAAAAATGTACAACTACATAGATTTTGTTAATAGCTTGTGAATTTTTTATTCGATAGTGCATAGATGATTGGACTGAATCATAAGGTCTAATACTTATACAGTCTGAGTGGGCCTAATGGTTAAGAACATGTGTTTCCTCTTAAGAGGTCACATGTTCAAATCCAGAGGGGGGTAGGGTATGTATACTTTCGTATACTTTACTAGTCAAATCGCTGGGCGGAGGGGGGTCCCTTGTCCCACAAACAAGGGGGTCTCATACACCAATTTGGTGTGCTGGCTTGGTCGTGACCTTAAAAATAGATTATTATTAATACACCCTGAGTGGGCTTAATGGTTAAGAACATGTGTTTCCTCTTAAGAGGTCACAGGTTCAAATCCAGAGGGGGGTAGGGTATGTATACCTTCGTAGACTTTACTAGTCAAATTGCTGGGCGGAGGGGGGTCCCTTGTCCCACAAACAAGGGGGTCTCATACACCAAATTTGGTGTGCTGGCTTGCCTGTGACCTTAAAAATAGATTATTGTTATTATTATTATATCAACTATAGATAAGACTAGGAGCAAAACGATACACAATGCTTATTTAGAATTGCTTGATTGGTTACTCTCGGTTGTCGATAGCTCCATAGTAGATCGATTTGTTGTAGTTTTCTCCATAGTGTCCCAATGTTGTAAGTCAATGCTAGCTCCTTGATCAATTTGTTTGAGACTTCTTATAGTAAGATGGGTAATGCCATTATAACTTTTTCAAGTACAATACCTTCTTCAAAGTTGGGTCATTAGCTTTACAACATTTTAAAATAAAAGATGAAGTTGATTGTTCCTTATTTTCCATAATTGCGAATCTTGACAAATCGTGAACCAAACTTTAGTTGCCCAAATAAGGGGAATACTTATATTGTCTATAGATAAAACTAAGATCAATTGAGAATTAATAAAATCAAAGTTTCAAAGACAAAAAGTAAGGTTAGATAAACAATAGTTGTCATTAGCTTTACAACATTTTAAAATAAAAGATGGAGTTGATTGTTCCTTATTTTCCATAATTGCGAATCTTGACAAATCGTGAACCAAACTTTAGTTGCCCAAATAAGGGGAATACTTATATTTTCTATAGATAAAACTAAGATCAATTGAGAATTAATAAAATCAAAGTTTCAAAGACAAAAAGTAAGGTTAGATAAACAATAGTTCATACTGCTTATTTGGAATTTCTGGATTGGTTTCCTTGGGTTGTTGGTACCTACAACATTGATTGGTTTGTTATATTCCTTGATCTAGAATATTTAGTTTGCTAGATAGAGACAATTCCATCTATTTAAGGGCTTCCAATGTTGTGTGGTTGCTCCTTCTAATCTCAAAAACACACCCATTAGTTTAGTTTCTTCCTTCTCTTTAGTAGTTGCTTCCTTCAACTTGCTAATCATATAGATCAAGGCATCCATCTTTTTAAGGGCTTCCAATGTTGTGTGGTTGCTCCTTCTAATCTTGAAAACACACCCATTAGTTTAGTTTCTTCCTTCTCTTTAGTAGTTAAGGCATCCATCTATTTAAGGGCTTTCAATGTTGTGTGGTTGCTCCTTCTAATCTTGAAAACACACCCATTAGTTTAGTTTCTTCCTTCTCTTTAGTAGTTGCTTCCTTCAACTTGCTAATCATATAGATCAAGGCATTGAGCTCCTTGGCTAGTTTGTTCAAGATTTGTTCTAATAATTGTATTTTTCAAGTTGCCTTCCTCCACTTCCGTTGTTTGAACAAAAATGTTCCTTGTTTTGGAGCTTCAATATCTCATAGAGTTTTAAAAACTCCAATTCCCTTTGTAAGCACTCTTCCCATTTCCATGTGTGGGCAGGTATCTATTTTGCCAAAGTTGCCTAGGGCTTGCTCTTGGCCCCAATAGCTCAAAGCTGCCCCACTTGCACGATTAAGATGGCTCACAAGGAGTGAAACATGAAAGGGGTTATTTGAACCTTGATGGGTAGTATGAAACACCCCACTTTACCATCTGACAAAGCCCCCCATTGAT
>JASDQU010374218.1:47236-62179 GCA_032191745.1 Picea mariana | reverse complement strand
ACAAACCACGATTAGATGGGCACTCCATTCAAGGCTTATTTGTTGTCTAAATTGCACTTGACCCAAAACTGAGTGATTGGGCAACCCATAGCATGCAAGAGACGTATGTTGTGGCAATCACATGGAAACCCTAACCCTAATTTTTGAAGTGTATCAAATGCATAATGCAACGTCTGAATGTTATACACCCTAAACTAGTTTGAAGACGCCCTTAGGTGTCCTTAAACTATTTATTGTCAGGGCATTTCAATATTCGTTATCTTGGTCAGTTACGATCTCTATTTTCCTCATTGGCTCATGATCCATATGTTGAGTCGAGTGTTCGCTTGAGAGCTAGGGCATATTCTCTCTTGTCCACACGTCCCACACTACTTTGGATGTTGAACCCCATGCTAGCCATGTAATAACACTTCTCGTCAGGGAATCCGAGGGGTGTTCCATAGTCAAGGAAATTAGATCTTCAATAGCCAGTGACACCGTTGATTTTGGGGCACAATCAATCAGTTGATAGTCCGCAACATTCACTGTTATTTTAACATTGTTGGAGAGCCTTATGAGCAATGGCATTGAGCCAAAGTAATTGAAGAAAATAAAAACTCAATGTAAAGTTTCAATGTTAATTACAAGTGAGTGCAACCCTAGGCAATGAAGACCAGTGTCATATGGAACAGATATGTAATTAAATGGCTCAATTGATACGGTAATTGTCATTGCCATTGCTAGCCGTTAGATATGTGCAGACTATATTGAGGGAGGAGGACTTTCTTATCAAGAACAAAAGGGAGATCTTTGTGCACCACTAAGGAATAGAGGCGTAGTGGCTTTTGTGTGACAGAGCTCTATATATAAGATTGAGATAGTGAAGAAGAAATTAAATTTCCACACCGATATCCATGTTGGTGAAGCAAGTGGGTTGTGAGCCCTTCGATTACGAATAAAAAATGCACTCACTAGAATGGTGGTAGCTTATCTCTGAGTAGAGATGTGACGACTATGCACATTTGTATGAAGAAGATTACAATGAGGCCGAAAAAGGCCTTGTAACATAAAGCATTAATGAGAAAACCCTAAATATCCAAAATCTTAACCCCAAAAGATGAAACACCAAAAAGTTTGTGGGCCCCGATGTGGTTAGTTGATATGTCAACTTCTCGGGGGCGTTACTTTTGCATACAATCTCCGTTTGGGTGCTCGGTAGCCCGTCGAAAAGGTCTAGCTGAGGAGTACACATTTCAAACGACCCAATATAGGCCTTTGGCTATCTACTGGGCGCTTCCAGGCCAAGAAAACATCGTTTAGGGCCTCAAAACGGCCCCAGAAGTTCAGGACCAGAAAAAACTGTAGAATAACTACCGGGATGAAAACTGTATTTTGAGCCAGTGGAATAGGTGGGTGGCCACCGATGTCCACTTGGATCAGTTGGGCCTCCTGTATTCAAGCTATTGGTCCCCTAACTGATCACACTACCTAAGAAAGTTGCAATTCCAAGGTTGTGGACTGCCCAAGACCTGTAATGCCAAGGTTTTGAAGGATAAAAGGAAATCGTGGAAGCCTCGCAGGCTCAAGGGAGCTGTAGAGATAGCAACGTTTTGGAACCACTGTTGGGACAACTTGCAAAACCTTGCATCAAAATGTTGTGGTATGCATGTTCTGATATTCTATCATGTCAAAGTGCAAATCGTGTGGAATTCAAATGTGGTGGATTGAGTAATGTAGTTGTATGATAACACTTGTGAAACCCAAAGGTAGGATCACACATGAAGGCCACATCCTTTGGTTGCCA
Source organism: Picea mariana (assembly GCA_032191745.1). Taxonomy (NCBI): domain Eukaryota; kingdom Viridiplantae; phylum Streptophyta; class Pinopsida; order Pinales; family Pinaceae; genus Picea; species Picea mariana. Next base: position 60,396 of record JASDQU010374218.1, on the reverse strand, counting down.
AGTGCTCGAGAAAGCCACATGCCCAAGAGCGTGGAGCTCTTGTGGAGGCTGCAATTCCAAGTTCATGAACCATCAGAGAGAGCCACTTCCTCAATTTGTATTAGTGTACTTAAGAAGGTGGAAACTCCAATGTTGTGGAGTACCCAAAAAGTTTGCAACCCTGATGTTGTGGAGCACCCAAAAAGTTTGCAACAAGAAGGTTGTGGAGTACATTGAGATGTTGCAATCTCGAAGGCTGTGAAGCATAGAAGAACAAAATGCAATTATTGAAGTTGGAAAGTGTCATGCAGAAAGAAATTGAACAACTGCAATAGTATTATCCTATAGTAATTTCTGTTTTGCATAATAACAATGTAGAAGAAAAAATTATGGATCGAGACTTTTGGCCTTCTAACTCTCTGTTGAGATTCATCATTCCTGGTTGAGCAATTGAATACTTGTATAAATATGTTCAAATTTATAATAGAGGGGAGAAAAATAGAAAGTCAGTAAGAGAGAGAAAAAGTTGTAAGAGAGATAGGATCTAGCAAGGGGAATCTAGCTGGTGTTTGTTGAGAAGCACCTTTTTACTTCAGTGATTCCTTGCTTTATAGTTTTACTTTAGTGGGTGTTTTTCAGACATTACTCACACTCAAATGCTCGATTTGTCAACTATTCAGCCTCTTTCAATGCTTCCAATCAATTTCTTCTTTCTTTTGTTTCCATTTAATATATATATATATTGATTAAATGCTTTAACTTCCTCTGTGCGAAAACCTTTTTCTCAAAATTTCAATCTCCTTTTAGTAAGAATGGGCTTATGGAATCAGACTTTATTCCCTCGACTTTTGGAATAAGATTTTGTTATCTTATTCAATTTTTCTCCAGTCACCCATTTACATCTAATGGGAGATCAAACATCGTCATGCTTTCTAGCTGATCTATTGACTATTGCTTGAATACTATAACCCATCCCCGGTTTTGAATCCTCTTACTGCATGATTTTGATTTTGTTCCCTCGAAGTTAATTTTTAGATGTTTATGGACATTGCAATATTCAATATTTTCTTCCTTGTATTATGAGGCGTCTTTCTTCTTGATGGACAGATGCAGAATTTTGGTTTAGATGCAACATTCTGATTTGTGTTTCACTTTGGATTGGCAGAGGTTACTCCGTGCAGCTGGTTTATTTGCTGGCTCTATCTTCTTGATGCGAAACTTTGGTGAATTAATGGCAGTTTAACAAGCTTGATGGGTCATCATATGCACTCTTCATGCTTGATATATGATTGTCCCAGCATAATTTTTACAATTAAAAAAATATTTCAATAAGAAATAACTTCATTTTTTGTGTTATCAGTCTAGTATTATATTTAAGTCATGTTCAATTTTTCAGTAGGTGCTTCTCTTTTTAATACGACTAAAACAGAAATGCCTGTGCATGAACATCTTAAAATTTGCTAGAGTTCTGTACAAATTCAAAATTAAGTGCAGAATCTAAATTGAGCATTGGTGTGCACAAAGTATGAAGTTTTGATCATTTTGATTATGTAGGCAGCTTTGCGTGGTTATATTGTGAAGTACATGTAGAAATAGGGCTGGATTGGTGCTGGTGTACTTCAACTTGGAACTTGAAGATTTGATGTTTGTATTGTAAACTTGCCTCGTGAATTTTTTTAACGGGTTACCTTAATATCTTTGTTTTTTGGCAAAACCATCTAACTGCGAGATTAATATATTCAGTTGCTATTGAGTAACGCAATATATTGTACTTACAACAATTGAACATCTAAAGTGGAATTTTTTATGGTACGTGAATTATAATTTTTTTATTTTTGTTTATGATGCGAAAGGAACGTGAATCATAATTTTCTTCCCTTTATGATGCAAAATGTTTAGAAGAGAATATGGCTAGCTAGGAATGGTTGACACTGGTTAGAAAAGAAAATGGTTATCTGGGAAAGATTTGTGGTTCATTGACAAAGATGTTAGATCATTGGAGGATTCTACTTGCAATATTTATGTTTGACTATGAGGCTTTGACTTGGAAGTGGTAATTAATTTACAGTTTTGTTGCTATTCTTTTTGAATCAGTTGNNAATGTGTTTAGATTTAAATTTGGTTGCTCTTGTCTAGGCATTTGTGAGTTGGTGGTCTTTATTCTGGGAGGCTAATGTGTCCAGATTTAGCATTATCAGGTTGGGGGTATCTATCCGGGGAGGCTATTTCCAGATTTAGCATTATGGTAGAACTTTTAACATCATTCATTCAATTCGGCTGCAAAGCTAAGCAATCGTGGGGTTATTTATTTTGCCAAAGATTCAAAGGGCTTGCACCTAGCCTGCGCTGGTGCACTAGTATGCATCCATAAGTACAAGCATAAGTACTAGCATGTACTTGGAAGCAATTGAACCTTAGTGGGGGCTATATTAGCTACCTGCTTCAACTGACCGGACATCATTGGGAAGCACTTGAACCTTGGTGGGGTTATATTAGCTATATCTACTTTAACCAACTCAACAAACCACCATTGATGTCTTTGAATATTTTTATTATGCATTTAGTTGTTTTTAACTTGAGGGTGTCCTAATTTTGTTTGGACTTAGAATTGTTGCAATGTGCATTGTAATGGAAGAACCTTCATGTGGGTGAGGAATGAATAGATACCTAGATAATTGAGAAAATGAACCAACAAACATCAAATGCCATCACTGCCATCAAGAGAAACATTGTGGTTTGTCTAGCATGAAGTTTTAATAGTGTCGGGCACACAAAATAAAAGATAAGCGTGTAGTTGCATTAAACATCAATATGGATTCATATTCCAAGACGTCTCTTGGATTCCCTACAATGGATGGTTTCATATTTCCTCAACCGAGTAACCCTAAACGGATTACATTCTAACATTCCCCCCTTAATCCGAAGGGGCGTATGTGAGTCCAAGATGAGTGTTGATATCTGGAAGTGTGCAATTACTGATGGCTGAATGTGCTCTTTGAATTTGGTGGTTTTGGGATGACCACAAACCGAATGGCTAGCAGAAGCTGATGTCTTCTACTAAATGGTGGTAGTTTAAGGAAGACCACAAACCAATCTGGTGGTTTAAGGATGACCGCAAACTCTGGAACCCTGCTCTAAGCTCAGTGGTTCTTGAAACATTTCCTAAGTTAGATAGAAGCTGAAGTTGATGATGCCTTCGAAGCCGAAGTTGATGTTGCCTTATGCTAATTGGAAATGCTCTCGAATATTGGTTTAAAGATGACTATAAACTATGATGTAGAAGAAGCTGGAAGTCCTCTACCAAGTGGGGGTTTAAGGGAAACCACAAACCGTTGTCTAGTAGACGCTGAAAGTCTTCTACTAAGTGGTGGTTTAAGGAAAACCACAAACCAATCACACTCGCTTGTCATTATTGTTCGATTGATAGGGCTTCAAAACTTGAGGTGTGACTGCCAATCGTTGATGTTGTTCTCTCCTGTCAGGGACAAGGTGAGAAGACGAAAATTTGTCAATACTAGAGACTGGATTCATCGGCATGATTGACATATCTTCTTCATTGTTGATTACCATCGCCAAGAAGGAATCCACCCATAGTGGTTCTTTACTCTTGTAGTTGTCTTGCGTTTAAAACATCTATCAGAAGGATGATTGTGTTGTCCACAATGCTCACAAGGATGAAGATCAAAACATTGATCTTCCACGTGGGCGACTTGCTGGCAATGTTGGCATATCGAAATCTGCTCTTGAACTCGAGCAGGTGAATGTGAACTTTGTTGAAGCAAACCAATACTCTGGAACTGAATCAGTTTGGTGTAATCCATATTATGAAAGGTGACATCCTTTTCATATCCGATATCGGTTCTGTGCTTGTTGTGCCTAATTTCTTCCCAAGGTTTGATGATTGGCTTGGAAAGACGCTGAACTTTATTTGCACTTGAATCCGGGGCTAGCTAATTGAGTTGCTGTTGCGCTGGTTGTTGGTCTGAATAGGCAACATCATCTTCATCATCTTTGAAAAGAAGGTTCTGAACAAGAACAGATCAAAATGTTGTCGCTCAAGTGCATCGTGAATAAGACGATTTTGCGTTTTCAACAGTGTTGCTTTGGCTTGTGAAACTTGCAAGCATGTTACAACAGATTGCAAAGTGGTTTTGTCAATGGTGATTGTATGGTCAATAGAGGAGAGGATTAGAGTGTTCAGTGACTCTAATTGTTCCTCAACTCGAGCCATTTAAAGACGGATCTAGACGTCAGAGGTTTCTTGCAACTCCACCCAGAGTTTACAAGGCAAACTCAACTATGCAGACAACAAATGAAGGGTATCAGATTTTATCGAGAATGCGCCCGTTTACAGAGAAACACAAGTAAACTTACAAAGAGACTATTTGCAAGTATACCTAATTTTGGAGTGGCATTCTTCTTCAGGATGAATGTGTCATCTCTGGTTCTCCAAAGAACTACTCGGTCTTCTTTTCGAAGTCCGAGCATCGAAAAAAATTGAATGTTTGTCCTTGAACAGGTTGCGCATGCATGTGCATTTACGTTGTGAACTATTCACCTTGGCTACTCCATTGTTCGTAAGAGCAATGTAGCATTCCTTACTCAAATACAAGGGTTTTCCTCTATTCATATCATAGTCCTCTCCAAATGCATCCAAGTATGGAGAAGGTGAAAGCAAAAAAACTCCATCACCAACACCATAAGTTTCAGCGCATCTGCAAGTGAAGTTGAACGTCTACAAGTGTTCAAAGAGCTTGACTATTCGTTTACTAGGATGTACTCTCCTTTTGGGAGCAATAACAAGTGAGCACAAGGTACACCTCTGTGCGAACTCAAACCAAAACCAGATAATTTTTAAAAGTGCGTTACCTAGGGTTCGCCCTAGGTGCTCGTGAGTACACCAACTCTGCCCATCTCCTCCATTGGCACTACATAATCAACAATCCAACTGTCCATTTTCACGCAAAGAGAGAGCAAGCGTGAGTAGGGCGTGAGTAAAAGGTGGGGTATCAATCAAGAATTTGATAATGGATATCAACGAGGAAGCAAAGCGTGTACATGGACAAGATCAAGAGTATGATCATTCAAGGTAGTCGTTGCTTGCTTATTGACCTGGAAAATTTGCAAAACTTCAACCTCGACTTAGCTTGTAGGTTGATTCAAAATCCCAGCGAGTATTTCCAGCTGTTTTCTGATGCGTTGGTGGAGATGATAATATAACAATGGAGTATGATCTCTAGGAAAAAAATCTGTGTGCAACTTGCAATTTGGTTAATAGATTGTCCTGGGAAAAGTAGTGAAAGAAGCGCCCAAATATATGATGGTTCCATCGCTCTCGTAATTGTTAAACATAGATATATTAGAGGGTTAAACATAGAAATATGATGGTTCCCTTCTCCCTCATGAGGTGTTGTTTTTGAGGTGAGCCAAACCTATAGCACACAATTGGGTCTTCATGCAATCACCCGTGTGGACGTCCTAGATATCTGCTCGACTTCTGTTTATCTTTGTGAGTTTGTTGTGGCAAGAAGCGACATCCAGTACTACTTCGAGCCGAGTGTCCTTTTAACAGGCTTTGAGAGAGAAAAGAATGCAGAATTCTCTTCCAGGCATACAAAAAACTTGCTTGTGACCCAAAATATCTTCTAGTGGTGCCCTCCTATGTGGTTGACCCTCAAAACAAATCAATCTATTGGGAAAGTGCAAAGAATGTGAATCCAATGCTCATTTGACCACTATCGATGGCGAAGTGAAGCCAAGCAATGTGCAAATCGGCTTGGTGTGAAGACAAAAACCACGAGGAATGCTATTGACGAGCGCTGCGTGAGAGTGAATGCTTGTGAGGCTCGTGGGTTCAACTTCTATTGTGGTTGCGCAGTGAAGAGCAAGGGTTTCACATACTGAATAACCTAGAGCAGTCGACAGGTGACGAACGTAAGGACAATCACACGAATTATGGTTTCACGCCCATGGTGAAGCGTGCCAAGAGAGGTTGGAAAACTGTGGAAGAATTGGGAGGTTGACGGATTGGTAGAGAGTCGGAGAATCACCTAGAGAAGGTAGAGAGACATATATGTGTTTCTCCCATTGAAATGAGTGTATTGCAGAATATGAAATCGATGGAGCCCTCCATGAAGCAGTCTTTGAAATAATGAGTGCCCGAGACAAATTCGCAGGGATGGCAGTCAATAGAGGCGTTTTTTGGCCGAGGTATAAAATATCAATACGCGTTTCATGCGGGAGGAAGGGAAACACTCACCTATGGATAACTACCATAAATTAAACAAGGCCTCAAAACTAAGGCACTCTGATACCACTGTTGGACATACAAAATAGAAGATAAACGTGTAGTTGCATTAAACATCAATATGATACATGTATAAGTGCAATGATGTTGATGCTTGGATTCATATTCCAAGACCTCTCTTAGACTCCCTACAATGGATTGTTTTGTTGACACGTAATTTTATTGATAAGGAAAAAGTTATTACAATCTGAAGTGAGAATTCATAATCAACTTAAGATTTTGGTCTTCCCAAGTGGATATGTACTCTGCCTCTGTTGAAGAATTGACAATTGTTGTTTGTTTTTTGCAATTCCAAGATACTGTTGCTGAAATATTCATTAAATAACATGAAGTGGATGTTCTATCATCAATGTCGCAAAATCAACATATGAATATCCAACAAGTGTAAATTTTTTGTTCTTTTTGTAGAGAAGACCAAAATCTTTTGTATCTTAGTGTCTTTTTTGCTGAATTCTAGTGACTTTCCCTTGGTTCCTGCATAAACCTTGAAAGCATACTGACTGAATATGACAAATCTGATAGAGTATTTATTTGTCAAATAAAAGAGACTTCCAACCAATTGCCTGTATTTTGTACTGTTTATCAATTCCCCCCCTTCAAATTTTGAAAGTTTCAATTTCTGCTCCATGGGCATAAGAGAAGGTTTACAATCTTCCATGCCAAATTTCTTTAACAATTAAGTGGCATACTTAGTTTGACTAGGGAATATTTGGTTAGGATGTTGAGATACTTCAACTCCAAGATAATAATGAAGTGTTCCTAAATCAGTGATTTTGAACCCTGCTTTAAGTTCTTCCTTAACCTGTTTGATGTGAGCTTCATTATTCTTGTTATGATTAAGTCATCAACATAGAGTACAAGTATCACCATGTGCTTATCTTGCATTCGAAAATACAATGTATTCTCTAATTCACTTTGCTGAAAACCCACCTTTCGTAGGTACTCATCCATTTTTGCATACCAAGCTCGAGGAGCTTGTTTCCAGCCATATAAAGCCTTCACAAGTTTGCAAACTTTATGTTCTTGTGCTTTAGCTTCAAACCCTTGTGGTTGAGTCATGAAAATATCTTCTTTTAGATCACCATTCAGGAAGGAAGGCACTTTTGACATCCATTTGATGTAATTTCCAACCATTATGTGTAGCCAAATTGATAACCATTCTGATAGTATTCCATTTAGCTGTGGGTGCAAAAGTTTTTTCATAATCAATTCTTTCCCGTTGAGCAAAACCTTTAACAACAAGTCTTGCTTTGTACTTGTCAATTTTACCATTGGGCTTGTAATTTACTCTATAAACCCATTTACAATCGATGGGCTTAACATCATGTGGACAATCAACTAAGTTCCAAGCCCCATTCGCAAACACTGAATCATATTCATTAATCATTGCTTCTTGCCATTCTTTATGTCTAGCTGCTTTAACAAAAGAAGTAGGTTTAGTGGAAGCATGAACAAAATTTGCTTCTGCTCTTAAAGATCCCCTAGTTCTTGTTTTGTTCATTTCATTTGAATGAACATCTTTGAGAAGTTGTTTGGCCCACTTTGGCTTCTTATGTTGAGGGGATTGTGGATCTGAATCACCATTATTATTGAAAAGAGGATTTTCAAAAAATGAGGTTCTTCTTTCATCTGAAATATCCAAGGTTGGAGAAGATTCTTTTGAAGATTCAGTATCAGAAGAGTCTTTTGTAGTTTCATTATCAGATGAATCAGAAGAACTTTTTGATAAAGAGATGTCTTCAGGAGAAACAAAGTCTTTTTCAAACCAAAATGTTTGCTTTGATTTGTTCAACTTACCTTTACCCTTAGTGTTTTTCTTCTCTAAACGACTAAGGATATGATTAATCTCATCTAAACTATTACTTTCAGTTTCATAAAAAATTACATCTCTACTGACAATGAATTTTCCATCTGAAAGCAACCTATACCCTTTCTTTTCATCAGAGTATCCAATGAAGGTACACTTCATACTTCGGTTTTTTAATTTAGTCCTATTTTCCTTAGGAACTAAAGCATAACAAGTTGAGCCAAAAACCCTAAGATGATTTACCTTGGGTTTAAAACCATACCAAGCTTCATAAGGTGTTTGTTCATCTTAAGCTGATGTAGGTGATTGATTTCTAAGATAGACTGCAGTATGGACTGCTTCAACCCAATATTTTGTGCTCAACCCTTTAAACCACGTCATAGGTCTTGCCATGCCCATGAGAGTTTTGTTCATACTTTCAGTAACTCCATTATGTTGTGGAGTATAGGAATTTGTTAGTTGCCCTCTTGATTCCATTGTCTCGACAATAATCATTGAATTCAGTTGAAGTGAATTCACCTCCATTATCTGTTCTCAAAGATGCAACCTTTTCCCTTGTTGCATTTTCAACCATGTGTTGAAAATTTTTAAACTTTTCAAAAGCTTCAGACTTTGCCTTTAAAAAGTATACCCATGTCATTCTAGTGTAGTTATCAATGAACAATATAAAGTATAAACATCCATTGAAAGAAGATTCCATTGGACCACTTACATCATTGTAAATCAACTCCAAATACTTTGTTGCTTGCCATGAGTTGGTTGGAAAAGCTTTTCACTTTTGCTTGCCAAAAATACAAGTTTCACACTTGGAATTTTCTTTCTTGAAAGTTGGCAAACCCTTTACCAAATCTTGGGACTTAAGTTTCAAGAGACTATCAAAGTTTAAGTGACCAAATCGAAAATGCCATAATCTGAATGAAGACATTTCAGAATTCACTGCTACTGCAAAATCAAGCTTTCTTGGGATAAGTTTTCCTTTCATTCTTAGCGGTTTTCCATTTTCATATCCTGCCATAATTGTTTTCAAGTTATCCTTCTCTGACTTAGTATGAACCAAACCATCTTGCATGACGATTTGATGTCCAACTTGTCTGATTGTGACTAAGGATAACGATTTTTTCTTAAAAGTTGGTACATACCAAACATTTGAAATCCATTTTTCACCACTTCTAGGGAGAAATACTTTCACTGAACCTTTTCCTTGAGGTATATGAGTTGTATCATCAACTAAATAGATGGGATTTAGTTGAACATCTTGATAATCCCAAAAATAGTCTCTGCGATAAGTCATATGCCGAGTAGCTCCTGTGTCCAATATCCAATCATTTTCAAATGAATCTTTTTGCTGAACTGTTGAAAAAACATATTCACATTGATCATGGTAATCTTGATCTTATGCAAAATTGAGATGATTGTTGAGAATTTGAATTTGATGTCTGCTTAAACTTTGACAATTGATCATTGCTTGTAAGACAATTTGATGCATAATGACCCATCTTTAAGTATCTTTTACATCTTATTGGATCGAAATTTCTGCCTCTTCTTGACTGTGCATTATTATTGGGAGGATTACTTTGAAAATTTTGTTGATTAAAATTGCTACGACCTCTACTTTGACCACGACCTTGATTATAACACTGATTCTGAAAATTTACAAAATTTGATTTTCCTCTTCCTTTAGAACTTTCAGCTTTAGTGAAAAGAAGATCTTCTCCTGATTGTTCTTGTTTTCCAAAAGATTTACTATGTTGAGCCAGTGATTCACTAAGCGAATCAAATGTTAGAGTTGATAACTTATCAATTATTTGCAAAGTCTCAAGAAAATGTTATAAGATTGAGGGAGACCATTTATCACAATGGAGACTAGAAAACTATCTTCAAGTTTAGGAAAACCGACTTTGATGATTTTTCGATGAATGTTCTTAATCCTTGAAATGTATTCTAATACATCACCATTATCTACTAATCTTTGTTAAGCAATTTCATTTGTAGATCAACTCTATGAGATGTAGCAAGAGTATCAAAAAGCTGAACATATTCCAAGCAGACCATGCATCTTTGGAATCTTCAATATGTACAAACATGTCTTCAGTTACAGAAGAGCGAAGCAAAGCAAGTGCTTTTTCATCTTTCAGATGCTATTTAGCTAAAGAAGTAGCGTCGGTTGGCTTAGTTGGAGCAATATCACCACCAAAAATATCACACCATAATTCATTATAGATCAAAGTGTTCTGCATAAGTTAGACATGATGGTAGATTGGCTAATTGCAATATTGCAAGTGAATAATTTACAAAACACCAAAAAAAAGACACAAGGCACCAAAAAGAAGAGTACACAATCCACGCAAAAAGAATGCTTTTAAGGGCTTGGCCTTGACCCTTTAAAAGTCTCGTTGGAAAAGGAGTTTGAAAGAGTATTTCACTGGACTCTTCTCAACCTCTGAGCTTTAAGCTTACAAGAAACTTTCGAAATTTGACCCTTTATAGTCTTTTACAAAAAACAAAAAAGTGCCCTCTCTTAAACTAAAGTCTTCATTAACTAAAAAACCTTTTACACGAAAATGTCCCCCTTTAAACTAAACATCATCATTAAATCTACTTATCACTCCAATGTATCTCAACAACTAAATATTGCTCACCCATCTTTCATAGTCAAAAGACCGGCTTATAAAAAATGGTACTTTATGCTTAGTTTTTACACAATGGAAGATACAAGATACACCAATGCCAAGAAAGCAATGAAGAATCTTTCAAATCCGTCGAAAACCCATCTGCAGAACATTGCCAGTTTAGCTTACTCGCGAGCGGATTTTGGAAATTCAAAGCGGTTTGAGCGTTATGGCTGGATTTTCAATGGAAACTTTCCCAAATTTTCTATATGTTTGGTTTTGCCAACATGTCACTCAACGCCCAGATTTAAAAAAGACAAGTGTGCGATCTAATGCTTGCAGTTAGGGGATCGTCCATGACAGAGTCAGGCACAACCATATGCTAAGAACAAAAATTTCTGGTGTAATTGGAGCAAGAAAACCGTGGCAAGTTCCACGACTATCCAAAAAATACACAACAATCGTTCAAGGATGGGATTAGCGCAACTCTATGTGAATCATATCAAGATCCACGATTGTTGGGTTCTTGTTGAATTGGTTGTTTGCAAAACAATCATGGAATCCTCGATCTGAATTGTTGTGGATCAATCGCCTCCGCTAGATTCAAACAGAAAGCAGATTGCTATGGTTGCTACTGTAGAAAAGTGATGCAGATCTTGTACCCCAAAAAATAGTTTGGCTAGAGCTAGATTTTTAAAAAAATAGAGAAAACCAAATTGCCAAATTTATACATAACAATAACAATTTACACAAATTTGAAATATGTAGATTGGGATTTATCAAGATCTATTGCTCTTTTAACAAGAAATTGCTAGTTTTACACAGATCTGAAGCAATTTGTACAATAAAAAATGATCCCTTTTCATGGATTACAATTGATCTACTTGTTAAACAAAGTAGATCAGATCAAAAAATAATCTCGAACGAGAATAAAGAAATAATAGATCTGAAAATGATGATTTATCTCATCAAAATTTTCAAAAAACGTGTTGTAATCAAAATAACCTTTTCCCTATTGAATTAATGACAAAAATACCTTAGTACTCCTATCCTTGAATTTGAAGAGATAATATATGATGTTGTGGAGACTTCCTTGCTTTCTCAATCCATCACCAATCTTTATATCACCATTTCACCATGGCTATCCTTGAATTTGAAGAGATAATATATGATGTTGTGGAGACTTTCTTGCTTTCTCAATCCATCTCCAATCCTTCTATCACCATTTCACCATGGCTCTGATACCATGTTGACAAAGTGTCCTCATACACATAATTTTATTGATAAGAAAAAAATGATTACACTCTGAAGTAAGGACTCATAATGAATTTATTAACCTCACTTGAAGAAGGAGCTTGTTTATATAGCTCAACTCTAAACTAAAAACTAGGAGAATAACCAATCACATAATCACATGAGTATGATAAATGTCATTTACATAGAAGTTAAGTTTCTTTATCCTAACAAATTAGAATAAACTAATTTCTAAAAACATTTAATCTAGAAAATACTTAAACTATATAACTGTAGAATTATGAGGCTAACAAGTTTCATATTTTTTCATATAAATGGATTACATTCCATTAAATTGAAAATAATAGATAAAATGAACATACACTTTTATTTCATTTATTAAAGTAGAAATTCTTGTGCATTTAAGTAAATATTATTAAAAAATAAACAAAATGTTGGTTCCTTTTGTTCATGTGCATCTAAGTAATATTATTATGCAAAAAATTTGGTTTAACACAATTAAAAAGACCATCACGTGCACAAAAGGAGGACAAAATCTTAGTGTTAATGAAAATTAGATTTTGTTCCCAACCATGGGGTGAATGAAACCCAATACATAGATCGGTTGCTAAAAGAATGAGAAAAGCTTTCATGGTATCGCTCGGACTATNTGAGATAAGCACTTATAAAAGAAAAACCTATTAGATTTGTTAATAAATGTGAGATTATCTGAATACAATCTTCATTGTACATTTCGACCAATTGGATTGTTTCTTTGTGAATCTCTATACGAAGATCTTTTGAATCTGTTCCCGAAGAATCTTCCACCATTCTTTCTAACAGGGATAGTTCTTCTATTTTCTCAAATCTTCCCAGAACATTTTCTTCTGGAGATAATAAAATTTTTTCTGAGATTGACCCGTATTCCACCAATTTGTAACCCAAGGTTTCAAACCTTTCCGTAATGAAATAGGAATGACCCAAGGCAGTACCACTAAACATGCAAGATATCGTAGGGAAGATGATGCTTTATATTCGGCCACTTCCAATTCGTGAATCGCTAACGAACTTGATTCACTCGTCAGTTCTGTCCGAAATCTAGACAAAGTACGAGTGATAGAATGAGGTATGGGATCCATAAATTTATCTATTGTGTAATTGTTTGACCCTGAGAAAAAAGATCCTCAGAGAAAAAAGAAAAAGGTTCGCTCCAAATGAGTGAGAC
>JASDQU010374218.1:27745-47130 GCA_032191745.1 Picea mariana | reverse complement strand
ACATCGTCATGCTTTTTAGCTGATCTATTGACTATTGCTTGAATACTGTAACCCATCCCCGGTTTTGAATCCTCTTACTGCATGATTTTGATTTTGTTCCCTCGAAGTTAATTTTTAGATGTTTATGGACATTGCAATATTCAATATTTTCTTCCTTGTCTTATGAGGCGTCTTTCTTCTTGATGGACAGACACAGAATTTTGGTTTAGATGCAACATTCTGATTTGTGTTTCACTTTGGATTGGCAGAGGTTACTCCGTGCAGCTGGTTTATTTGCTGGCTCTATCTTCTTGATGCGAAACTTTGGTGAATTAATGGCAGTTTAACAAGCTTGATGGGTCATCATATGCACTCTTCATGCTTGATATATGATTGTCCCAGCATAATTTTTACAATTAAAAAAATATTTCAATAAGAAATAACTTCATTTTTTGTGTTATCTGTCTAGTATTATATTTAGGTCATGTTCAATTTTTCAATAGGTGCTTCTCTTTTTAATACGACTAAAACAGAAATGCCTGTGCATGAACATCTTAAAATTTGCTAGAGTTCTGTACAAATTCAAAATTAAGTGCAGAATCTAAATCGAGTCTTGGTGTGCACAAAGTATGAAGTTTTGATCATTTCGATTATGTAGGCAGCTTTTTGCGTGGTTATATTGTGAAGTACATGTAGAAATAGGGCTGGATTGGTGCTGGTGTACTTCAACTTGGAACTTGAAGATTTGATGTTTGTATTGTAAACTTGCCTCGTGATTTTTTTTAACGGGTTACCTTAATATCTTTGTTTTTTGGCAAAACCATCTAACTGCAAGATTAATAGATTCAGTTACTAATGAGTAACACAATATATTGTACTTACAACAGTTGAACATCTAAAGTGAAATTTTTTATGGTACGTGAATTATAATTTTTTTATTTTTGTTTATGATGCGAAAGGAACGTGAATCATAATTTTCTTCCCTTTATGATGCAAAATATTTAGAAGAGAATATGGCTAGCTAGGAATGGTTGACACTGGTTAGAAAAGAAAATGGTTATCTGGGAAAGATTTGTGGTTCATTGACAAAGATGTTAGATCATTGGAGGATTCTACTTGCAATATTTATGTTTGACTATGAGGCTTAGACTTGGAAGTGGTAGTTAATTTACAGTTTTGTAGCTATTCTTTTTGAATCAGTTGCTTCTTATTACAATGAGGCTAATGTGTTTAGATTTAAATTTGGTTGCTCTTGGCTAGGCATTTGTGAGTTGGTGGTCTTTATTCTGGGAGGCTAATGTGTCCAGATTTAGCATTATCAGGTTGGGGGTATCTATGCGGGGAAGCTATTTCCAGATTTAGCATTATGGTAGAACTTTTAACATCATTCATTCAATTCGGCTGCAAAGCTAAGCAATAGTGGGGTTATTTATTTTGCTAAAGTCTCAAAGGGCTTGCACCTAGCCCGCACTGGTGCACTAGTATGCATCCAAAAGTACAAGCATAAGTACTAGCATGTACTTGGAAGCAGTTGAACCTTAGTGGGGGCTATATTAGCTACCTGCTTCAACTGATCGGACATCATTGGGAAGCACTTGAACCTTGGTGGGGTTATATTAGCTATATCTACTTTAACCAACTCAACAAACCACCATTGATGTCTTTGAATATTTTTATTATGCATTTAGTTGTTTTTAACTTGAGGGTGTCCTAATGTTGTTTGGACTTAGAATTGTTGCAATGTGCATTGTAATGGAAGAACCTTCATGTGGGTGAGGAATGAATAGATACCTAGATAATTGAGAAAATGAGCCAACAAACATCAAATGCCATCAATGCCATCAAGAGAAACATTGTGGTTTGTCTAGTATGAAGTTTTAATAGTGTCGGGCACACAAAATAAAAGATAAGCATGTAGTTGCATTAAACATCAATATGGATTCATATTCCAAGATGTCTCTTGGATTCCCTACAATGGATGGTTTCATATTTCCTCAACCGAGTAACCCTAAACGAATTACATTCTAACATTCCCCCCTTAATCCGAAGGGGCGTATGTGAGTCCAAGATGAGTGTTGATATCTGGAAGTGTGCAATTACTGATGGCTGAATGTGCTCCTTTGAATTTGGTGGTTTTGGGATGACCACAAACCGAATGGCTAGCAGAAGCTGATGTCTTCTACTAAATGGTGGTGGTTTAAGGAAGACCACAAACCAATCTGGTGGTTTAAGGATGACCGCAAACTTTGGAACCCTGCTCTAGGCTCAGTGGTTCTTGAAACATTTCCTAAGTTAGCTAGAAGCTAAAGTTGATGATGCCTTCGAAGCCGAAGTTGATGTTGCCTTCTGCTAATTGGAAGTGCTCTCGAATATGGGTTTAAAGATGACTATAAACTGTGATGTAGAAGAAGCTGGAAGTCGTCTACCAAGTGGGGGTTTAAGGGAAACCACAAATCGTTGTCTAGTAGACGCTGAATGTTTTCTACTAAGTGGTGGTTTAAGGAAAACCACAAACCAATCACACTCGCTTGTCATTATTGCTCGACTGATAGGGCTTCAAAACTTGAGGTGCAATTGTCAATCGTTGATGTTGTTCTCCCCTGTCAGGGACAAGGTGAGAAGACGAAAATCTGTCAATACTCAAGATTGGATTCATCGACATGATTGACATATCTTCTTCACTGTTGATGACCATCGCCAAGAAGGATACCCATAGTGATTCTTTACTCTTGTAGTTGTCTTGCGTTTAAAACATCTATCTGAAGGATGATTGTACTGTCCACAATGCTCACAAGGATGAAGATCAAAACATTGATCTTTCATGTGGCTGACTTGCTGACAATGTTGGCATATCGAAATCTGCTCTTGAACTCGAGCAGGTGAATGTGAGCTTTGTTGAAGCAATCCAATACTCTGGAACTGGATTGGTTTGGTGTAATCCATATTATGAAAGGTGACATCCTTTTCATATCCGATATCGGTTCTGTGCTTGTTGTGCCTAATTTCTTCCCAAGGTTTGATGATTGGCTTGGAAAGAAGAAGCTGAACTTTATTTGCACTTGAATCTGGGGCTAGCTAATTGAGTTGCTGCTACACTGGTTGTTGGTCTGAATAGGCAACATCATCTTCATCATCTTTGAAAAGAGGGTTCTGAACAAGAACAGATCAAAATGTTGTCGCAAATTCTGTCGCTCAAGTGCATCGTGAATAAGATGATTTTGAGTTTTCAACAATGTTGCTTTGGCTTGCGAAACTTGCAAGCATGTTACAACAGATTGCAAAGTGGTTTTGTCAATGGTGATTGTATTGTCAATAGAGGAGAGGATTAGAGTGTTCAGTAACTCTAACAGTTCCTCAACTCGAGCCATTTAAAGACGGATCTAGACGTCAGAGGTTTCTTGCAACTCCACCCAGAGTTTACAAGGCAAACTCAACTATGTAGACAACAAATGAAGGGTATCAGATTTTATCGAGAATGCGCCCATTTACAGAGAAACACAAGTAAACTTACAAAGAGACTATTTGCAAGTATACCTAATTTTGGAGTGGCATTGTTCTTCAGGATGAATGTGTCATCTTTGGTTCTCCAAAGAACTACTCTGTCTTCTTTTCGAAGTATGAGCATCGAAAAAAACTGAATGTTTGTCCTTGAACAGGTTGCACATGCATGTGCATTTACGTTGTGAACTATTCACCTTGGCTACTCCATTGTTCGTAAGAGAAATGTAGCACTCCTTACTCGAATACAAGGGTTTTCCTCTATTCATATCATAGTCCTCTCCAAATGCACCCAAGTATGGAGAAGGTGAAAGCAAAAAAACTCCATCACCAACACCATAAGTTTCAGCTCATCTGCAAGTGAAGTTGAACGTCTACAAGTGTTTAAAGAGCTTGACTATTCATTTACAAGGATGTACTATCCTTTTGGGAGCAATAACAAGTGAGCACAAGGTACACCTCAGCGCGAACTCGAACCAAAACCAGATAATTTTTAAAAGTGCGTTACCTAGGGTTCGCCTTAGGTGCTCGTGAGTACACCAACTCTACCCATCTCCTCCATTGGCACTATAGAATCAACAATCCAACTGTCCATTTTCACGCAAAGAGAGAGCAAGCGTGAGTAGGGCGAGTAAAAGGTGGGGTATCAATCACGAATTTGATAATGTATATCAATGAGGAAGCAAAGCGTGTACATGGACAAGATCATGAGTATGATCATTCAGGTAGTCGTCGCTTGCTTATTGACCTGAAAAATTTGCAAAACTTCAACCTCGACTTAGCTTGTAGGTTGATTCAAAATCCCAGCGAGTATTTTCCACTGTTTTCTGATGCATTGGTGGAGATGATAATATAACAGTGGAGTATGATCTCTAGGAAAAAAATCTGTGTGCAACTTGCAATTTGGTTAATAGATTGTTCTGGGAAAAGTAGTGAAAGAAGCACCCAAATCTATGATGGTTCCATCGCTCTCGTAATTGTTAAACATAGATATATTGGATGGTTAAATGTAGAAATCTGATGGTTCCCTTCTCCCTCATGAAGTGTTGTTTTCGAGGTGAGCCAAACCTATAGCACACAACCGGGTCTTCACGCAATCACCTGTGTGGACGTCCTAGATATCTGCTCGACTTCTGTTTATCTTCGTGAGTTTGTTGTGGCAAGAAGCGACATCCAGTACTACGTCGAGCCGAGTGTCCTTTCAACGAGCTTTGAGAGAGAAGAATGCAGAATTCTCTTCCAGGCATACAAAAAACTTGCTTGTGACCCAAAATATCTTCTAGTGGTGCCCTCCTATGTGGTTGACCCTCAAAACGAATCAATCTATTGGGAAAGTGCAGAGAATGTGAATCCAATGCTCATTTGACCACTATCGATGGCGAAGTGAAACAAAGCAATGTGCAAATCGGCTTGGTGTGAAGACAAAAACCATGAGGAATGCTATTGACGAGCGCTGCGTGAGAGTGAATGCTTGTGAGGCTCGTGGGTTCGACTTCTATTGTGGTTGCGCAGTGAAAGAGCAAGGGTTTCACACACTGAATAACCTAGAGCAGTCGACGGGTGGCGAACGTAAGGACAATCACACGAATTATGGTTTCATGCCCATGGTGAAGCGTGCCAAGAGAGGTTGGAAAACTATGGAAGAATTGGGAGGTTGACGGATTGGTAGAGAGTCAGAGAATCGCCTAGAGAAGGTAGAGAGACATATATGTGTTTCTCACACTGAAATGAGTGTATTGCAGAATATGAAATCGATGGAGGCCTCCATGAAGCAGTCTTTGGAATAATGAGTGCCCGAGACAAATTCACAGGGATGGCAGTTAATAGAGGCGTTTTTTGGCTGAGGTATAAAATATCAATACACATTTCATGCGGGAGGAAGGGAAACACTCACCTATGGACAACTACCATAAATTAAACGAGGCCTCAAAACTAAGGCACTCTGATACCACTGTTGGACATATGAAATAGAAGATAACTACCATAAATTAAACGAGGCCTCAAAACTAAGGCACTCTGATACCACTGTTGGACATATGAAATAGAAGATAAACGTGTAGTTGCATTGAACATCAATATGATACATGTATAAGTGCAATGATGTTGATGCTTGGATTCATATTCCAAGACGTCTCTTAGACTCCCTACAATGGATCGTTTTGTTTACAAAGTGTCCTCAGACACGTAATTTATTGATGAGGGAAAAGTTATTACAATCTGAAGTGAGGATTCATAATCAACTTAAGATTTTGGTCCTCCCAAGCTGATATGTACTCTGCCTCTGTTGAAGAATTGACAATTGTTGTTTGTTTTTTGCAATTCCAAGATACTGTTGCTGAACCCATATTCATTAAATAACATGAAGTGGATGTTCTATCATCAATGTCACCTGCAAAGTCAACATCTGAATATCCAACAAGTGTAAAATACTGTTGCTGAACCCATATTCATTAAATAACATGAAGTGGATGTTCTATCATCAATGTCACCTGCAAAGTCAACATCTGAATATCCAACAAGTGTAAAATTTTTGTTTGTTTTGTAGAGAAGATCAAAATCTTTTGTATCTTGAATGTATCTT
Organism: Picea mariana; assembly: GCA_032191745.1. NCBI lineage: Eukaryota > Viridiplantae > Streptophyta > Pinopsida > Pinales > Pinaceae > Picea > Picea mariana. Next base: position 41,072 of record JASDQU010374218.1, on the reverse strand, counting down.
AGTACCCTTTTGGCTGAATTCCAGTGACTTTCCCTTGGTTCCTGCATAAACCTTGAAAGTATACTGATTGAATATGACAAATCTGATAGAGTATTTCTTTGTCAAATAAATGAGACTTCCAACCAATTGCCTGTACTTTGTACTGTTTATTAATTCCCCCCCTTCAAATTTTGAAAGTTTCAATTTCTGCTCCATTGGGGTAAGAGAAGGTTTACAATCTTCCATGCCAAATTTCTTTAACAATTAAGTGGCATACATAGTTTGACTAGGGAATATTTGGTTAGGATGTTGAGATACTTCAACTCCAAGATAATAATGAAGTGTCCCTAAATCAGTGATTTTGAACCCTGCTTTAAGTTCTTCTTTAACCTGTTTGATGTGAGCTTCATTATTTCTTGTTATGATTAAGTCATTAACATAGAGTACAAGTATCACCATGTGCTTATCTTGCATTCGAAAATACAATGTATTCTTTAATTCACTTTGCTGAAAACCCACCTTTCGTAGGTACTCATCCATTTTTGCATACCAAGCTCGAGGAGCTTGTTTCAAGCCATATAAAGCCTTCACAAGTTTGCAAACTTTATGTTCTTGTCCTTTAGCTTCAAACCCTTGTGGTTGAGTCATGAAAATATCTTTCTTTAGATCACCATTCAGGAAGGCACTTTTGACATCCATTTGATGTAATTTCCAACCATTATGTGCAGCGAAATCAATAACCATTTTGATAGTATTCCATTTAGCTGTGGGTGTAAAAGTTTCTTCATAATCAATTCTTTCCCATTCAGCAAAACCTTTAACAAGTCTTGCTTTGTACTTGTCAATTTTACCATTGGGTTTGTACTTTACTCGATAAACCCATTTACAACCGATTGGCTTAACATCATGTGGACAATCAACTAAGTTCCAAGTCCCATTTGCAAACACTGAATCATATTCATTAATCATTGCTTCTTGCCATTCTTTATGTCTAGTTGCTTCAACAAAAGAAGTAGGTTTAGTGGAAGCATGAACAAAATTTGCTTATGCTCTTAAAGATCCCCTAGTTCTTGTTTTCTTCATTTCATCTGAATGAACATCTTTGAGAAGTTGTTTGGCCCACTTTGGCTTCTTATGTTGAGGGGATTGTGGATCTGAATCACCATTATTATTGAAAAGAGGATTTTCAAAAAATGAGGTTCTTCTTTCATCTGAAATATCTAAGGTTGGAGAAGATTCTTTTGAAGATTCAGTATCAAAGGAGTCTTTTGTAGTTTCATTATCAGATGAATCAAAAGAACTTTTTGATAAAGAGATGTCTTCAAGAGAAATAAAGTCTTTTTCAAACCAAAATGTTTGCTTTGATTTGTTCAATTTACCTTTACCTGTAGTGTTTTTCTTCTCTAAATGACTAAGGATATGATTAATCTCATCTAAACTACTACTTTCAGTTTCATAAAAAATTACATCTCTACTAACAATGAATTTTCCATCTGAAAGCAACCAATACCCTTTCTTTTCAGTAGAGTATCCAATGAAGGTACACTTCATACTTTGGTTTTCTAATTTAGTCCTATTTTCCTTGGGAACTAAAGCATAACAAGTCGAGCCAAAAACCCTAAGATGATTTACCTTGGGTTTAAAACCATACCAAGCTTTATAAGGTGTTTGTCCATCTTAAGCTGATGTAGGTGATTGATTTCTAAGATAGACTGCAGTATGGACTGCTTCAACCCAATATTTTGTGCTCAACCCTTTAAATCGCATCATAGATCTTGCCATGCCCATGAGAGTTCTGTTCATCCTTTCAGTAACTCCATTATGTTGTGGAGTATAGGAATTTGTTAGTTGCCCTCTTGATTCCATTGTCTCGACAATAATCATTAAATTCAGTTGAAGTGAATTCACTTCCATTATCTGTTCTCAAAGATGCAACCTTTTCCCTTGTTGCATTTTCAACTATGTGTTGAAAATTTTTAAACTTTTCAAAAGCTTCAGACTTTGCCTTTAAAAAGTATACCCATGTCATTCTAGTGTAGTCATCAATGAACAATATAAAGTATAAACATCCACCGAAAGAAGATTCCATTGGACCACATATATCATTGTGAATCAACTTCAAATACTTTGTTGCTTGCCATGAGCTGGTTGGAAAAGCTTCTTGCTTTTGCTTGCCAAAAATACAAGCTTCTTGGAATTTTCTTTCTTGAAAGTTGGCAAACCCTTTACCAAATCTTGGGACTTAAGTTTCAAGAGACTATCAAAGTTTAAGTGACCAAATCGAAAATGCCATAATCTAAATGAAGACATTTCAGAATTCACTACTGTTGCAAAATCAAGTTTTCTTGGGATAACTTTTCCTTTCATTCTTAGCAATTTTCCATCTTCATATCCTGCCATAATTGTTTTCAAGTTATCATTCTCTGACTTAGTATGAACCAAACCATCTTGCATGACGATTTGATGTCCAACTTGTCTGATTGTGACTAAGGATAGCAATTTTTTCTTAAAAGTTGGTACATACCAAACATTTGAAATCCATTTTTCACCACTTCTAGGGAGAAATACTCATTGAACCTTTTCCTTGAGGTATATGAGTTGTATCATCAACTAAATAGATGGGATTTAGTTGAACATCTTGATAATCCCAAAAATAGTCTCTGCGATCAGTCATATGCTCAGTAGCTCTTGTGTCCAATATTCAATCATTTTCAAATGAATCTTTTCGCTGAATAGTTGAAAAAACATATTCACATTGATCATGGTAATCTTGATCCTCTGCATATTGAACTGATTGTTGAGAATTTGAATTTGATGCCTGCTTAAACTTTGACAATTGATCATTGCTTGTAAGACAATTTGATGCATAATGACCCATTTTTAAATATCTTTTACATCTTATTTGACCGAAATTTCTGCCTCTTCCCGACTGTGCATTATTATTAGGAGGATTACTTTGAAATTTTTGTTGATTAAAATTGCTACGACCTCTACCTTGACCATGACCTTGATTAGAAGACTGATTCTGGAAATTTACAAAATTTGATTTTCCTTTTCCTTTAGAACTTTCAGCTTTAGTGAAAAGAAGATCTTCTTCTGATTGTTCTTGTTTTCCAAAAGATTTACTATGTTGAGCCAGTTATTCACTAAGTAAATCGAAGGTCACAATTGATAACTTATCAATTATTTGCAAAATCTCAAGAAAATGTTATAACATTGAGGGAGGCCATTTATCACAATGGAGACTAGAAAACTATCTTCAAGTTTAGGAAAACCAACTTTGACCCTGATGAATGTTTTTAATCCTTGAAATGTATTCTAATACATCACCATTATCTGCTAATCTTTGTTAAGTGATTTCGTTTGTAGATCAACTCTATGAGATGTAGCAAGAGTAACAAAAAGCTTCTTGAACATATTCCAAGTAGACCATGCATCTTTGGAATTCTCAATATGTACAAACATGTCTTCAGTTACAGAAAAGCGAAGCAAAGCAAGTGTTTTTTCATCTTTCAAATGCTATTTAGCTAAAGAAGTAGCGTTGGTTGGCTTAGTTGGAGCAATATCACCATAAAAAATATCACACCATAATTCATTATAGATCAAAGTGTCCTGCATAAGTTAGACATGATGGTAGATTGGCTTATTGCAATATTGCAAGTGAATAATCCACAAAACACCAAAAAAGAGACACAAGGCACCAAAGAGAAGAGTACACAATCCACTCAAAAAGAGTGCTTTTAAGGGCTTGGCCTTGACCCTTTAAAAGTCTAGTTGGAAAAGGAGTTTGAGAGAGTATTTCACTGGATTCTTCTCAACTTCTGAGCTTTAAGCTTACAACTTCTCAACCTCTAAGCTTTAAGCTTACAAAAAACTTTCGAAATTTGACCCTTTATAGTCTTTTACAAAAAAACAAAAAAGTGCCCTCTCTTGAACTAAAGGCTTCATTAACCCAAAAACCTTTTACATCAAAATGCCCCCCTTTATCTTTCATAGTCAAAGACCGGCCTATCAAAAATGGTACTTTATGCTTAGTTTTCACACAATTGGAGATACAAAATACACCAATGCCAAGAAAGCGATGAAGAATCTTTCAAATCCGTCGAAAACCCATCTGCAGAACATTGCCCGTTTACCTTACTCGCGAGCTGATTTTGGAAATTCAAAGCGGTTTGAGCGTTATGGCTGGATTTTCAATGGAAACTTTCCCAAATTTTCTATATGGTCGGTTTTGCCAACATGTCACTCAACGCCCAGATTTAGAAAAGACATGTGTGCGATCTAATGCTTGCAGTCAGCGGATCGTCCAAGACAGAGTCAGGCACAACCATATGCTAAGAACAAAAATTTCTGGTGTAATTTGAGCAAGAAAACCGTGGCAAGATCCATAGTTTGGTGGATGTCATCCTCATCTGCTCCAGAATCAGATCGTACCAGTTCCACGACTATCCAAAAAATACACAACAATCGTTCAAGGATGGGATTAACGCAACTGTATGCGAATCATATCAAGATCCACGATTGTTGGGTTCTTGTTGAATTGGTTGTTTGCAAAACAATCATGGAATCCTGGATCTGAATTGTTGTGGATCAATCGCCTCCGCTAGATTCAAACAGAAAGCAGATTGCTATTGTTGCTACTGTAGAAAAGTGATGCAGATCTCGTACCCCCAAAAATAGTTTGGCTAGAGCTAGATTTTTTAAAAAATAGAGAAAACCAAATTGCCAAATTTATACATAACAATAACAATTATGCAGATTGAGATTTATCAAAGATCTATTGCTCTTTTAACAAGAAATTGCCAGTTTTACAAAGATCTGAAGCAATTTGTACAATAAAAAATGATCCCTCTTCATGGATTACAATTGATCTACTTGTTAAACAAAGTAGATCAGAGCAAAAAATAATCTCCAACGAGAATAAATAAATAATAGATCTGAAAATGATGATTTATTTTATCAAAATTTTCAAAAAACAAGTGTTGTAATCAAAATAACCTTTTTTCTATTGAATTAATAACAAAAATACCTTAGTACTGCTATCCTTGAATTTGAAAAGATAATAGATCATGTTGTGGTGACATCCTTGCTTTCTCAATCCATCACCAATCCTTCCATCACCATTTCACCATGACTCTGATACCATGTTGACAAAGTGTTCTCAGACACATAATTTTATTGATAAGGAAAAAGTGATTACAATCTGAAGTAAGGATTCAATGAATTTATTAACCTCACTTGAAGGAGTTTGTTTATATAGTTCAACTCTAAACTAAAAACTAGGAGAACAATCAATCACATAATCACATGAGTATGATAAGTGTCATTTACATAGAAGCTAAGTTTCTTTAGGAATTTTATTAATAAGGAAAAAGTGATTACAATCTGAAGTAAGGACCCATAATGAATTTATTAATCTCACTTGAAGAATGAGCTTGTTTATATAGTTCAACTCTAAACTAAAAACTAAGAGAACAACCAATCACATAATCACATGAGTATGATACGTGTCATTTACATAGAAGCTAAGTTTCTTTATCCTAACAAATTAAAATAAACTAATTTCTAAAAACATTTAATCTAGAAAATACTTATATATAACTTTAAAATTACGAGGCTAACACGTTTCATATTTTTTCATATTTTCTCAACCGAGTAACCCTAAACGGATTACATTCCATCAAATTGAAAATAATAGATAAAATGAACATACACTTTTATTTCATTTATTAAAGGAGGAAGTCTTGTGCATTTAAGTAAATATTATTAAAAAATAAACAAAATGTTGGTTCCTTTTGTTCATGTGCATCTAAGTGATATTATTATGCAATAAATTTGGTTTAACACAATTAAAAAGACCATCACGTGCACTAAAAGAGGACAAAATCTTAGTGTTCATGAAAATTAGATTTTAATATTGATTGATTTGTTGTATATACCCTTGAGGGTGTGCATTTGTGTGCCCTAGTAATGTGGGTGATAAGGGAAGGAAGGTGTGCATATGTTCTTTATTTTTCACTGTCTTGTAGGTTGGTCGAGTTATATTAAATATCATAAATATGCTCGTTAGGAAATTGGCCTTGTTTATAAATGGTTTTTGTCTTGTAGGTTGGTCGAGTTATATTAAATATCATAAATATGTTCGTTAGGAAATTGACCTTGTTTATAAATGGTTTTTGGTGAGACAAGGTAGTGTCATTTTGTAGAAAGTAAGATGTATTTTTGAAAAAATGAATAAATAAAGTTTTAGAAAATAAAAAATTACTCAACAAATATAGTATGTCAAATAAGCATTGTGATTTTGTGATTTGTGTTGTATGATCTTTTTTTTTTTGGTAAGTTAGAGTAATGTGTTGATTCCTTTCAAAAAAATACAGTTGTCTAAGATGCAAATAGCCACGTGGTCGTAGTGCCCAGCAGGGAAACCACTGCGCCAGATGTCCAAAAACTAGTATGGCCACATGTCCAAAAAATAGTATGGTCCTGGTGCCCAGTTGGGAAACCACCATTGCCAGAGACAATTTACTGAAAATAAACTATACTACTGGGTTGCGCAAGGCCGAGGCACATAATTACAGTGCAGAGAGAGCCAAGAAAAAACAATACAGACCCTAAAAACCTGGACCAAGACACACTCCTGTGAAAACTTGCTTCGCCGGTGCTTTGCCTTTCCCACGTTCCACTATGGCTTGTTAGAGATCTTGCACGAAAATCATTAGGGCGCCCACTCTTCTCCAGCGGTCAGCTTCCCTATTTTGTGCGTCGAGCGTTGCCAGTTTGGTAGCCTCCAAGTCTGTTTTCATCAAATTTGATATCCTCCAAGTCCTTTTTCATAGTGCTCAGGATATTCAAGAGTTTTGTTTGGTCCGCACACCTAGCACAGGTGGGGTTGGGGTGGGTGGAGAGCGGAGAGGAGGAGGAGGATCTCGGGGGGGGAGGTGGAATGAGGGGTGGTGAACGAGAATCGAGGAGGGCAGGGTGGGTAAAAGGGACGCGGAGGGGGGGAGGGAGGAGGAGGCACATAACCGAGCGAGTTCCGATGCAGATCGAACCACTCGACCCTACAGCCATAGGGGTTCGAGAGGGGGGAGAGGTTGCAAGGTGTCTGGTCACAGGGTGGCTGGTTCGGGGCGGGCACGAGGATAGGTGCCAGAGGAGGAGCCTCTTCGGGGGAGGAACTACAACAAGGGGGAGGGACTGCTAAGGGAGCTTCAGGGGCCGGGGCTGCTAGGAGTGCATCTAGGGGGAGGGGCTGCTGGGATTGCTGCGGGGAACGCTTCAAGAGAATTAACAAGTTCACCAGGAGCATCTGAGGAAGGCGGTTTCCTTCCTCGGGCCAAGTACCAGGCTACCCCTCGCTTTGGCTTGCCCCGGGGTCGCGACATCGTGAGAAGCGACCTCCAAAACCTGAAAGGAACCCAAGGAAGGTCGCACCAGAGCTCGAATGCGAGACAAAGGGAGGGGAGATCTTTGGAGACTTGGCGCTTTGAATTGGAAGCAAGAAACTGAGGCTCTAGAGACCCCATCACGACCAGAAGAAGCGGAAGCCAGGGTGGGAGATGAAGCGACGTGAAGGAGCTTCTGCACGACGCCATGAAGACACACGACTTGCAGAGCTTCCAGGGCGAGTGAATGTCGGGTTGCAAATGTGAGATGGAGGGTGGCAGCAGGTAACATAAAGGCTCGAAATGACTGGGGAGGGGATGTGGCGAAGGTCGTACCCGAGGTGGCTTAAGGAGTGGCCAAGTGGCGGCAAGTCTGTTTGGAACTGTCATGTCATGAGAGCACCCATCCGGGGTAAAGGTATGCGGGCTTGGCCCAGTTAAGATTTGTTCCGCGACTAGACCACGTCCTTGCTCAGGTTTGAGCACAAGACCTGACCTTTGTTGCAAGAACGACTTTACCATCCAGCCGCCTCCGTCGACCTTGTATGATCTTTTAGATTAAGATAATATGATGTTTTAGATTAAGATAATGGATTAAATGAAAAAGGATAATGAAAAAAATGAATAAGGATAATGAATAAAATGAACAAAAACTTTGTGAATGAGAAAGTGATGTGCATATAAGTAATATTATTATACAATAAACTTGGTTGAACACAAACCATGCTAAGCATTAAAGAAAAATTGACTACTCAAAATAACTCAAGTGTCAATTCGAAGAGTTGTTTTCGCATGAGCCCATTTACAAACTTACAAATTTTAAACTAACAACATAAAAGTCAATATCTAATATTGATTGATTTAGAGGATTGTATTCACCCATCCATTAGAGGTGAGGGTGTTCATTGCATTTGTGTCTCAACAAGGGGTCATATGGGTGATTGTATTTGTGTATTGGATTACTTGTTATTTCATAGATTGGATGAGTAATATTGAGTATCATAAATATGTTGGCTTGGAAATGTATCTTCGTGATAGATAGGAATGGTTACTTTAGAGAAAGTATGATATCTTTGTTTTTTTCTAGTTTGTGATGTATATAGATTATTTAAGGGCAACAAATTTTATTATCTCACTTATATAGATAATTTTTTTTTATATGATAGTTTTCTTAAGAATAAGATGGTAGATTGGTGTATCTGTAGTTTTTTTATGCATGTTTAGATTGTTGTCTTGTTGGGTATGGTTTTCTTGCTAAAAAAAAGAATTATATGATTTTTGTTAAGATGTTATATATTTAAGCATAGAGGGGCTTTTGCAGTGCAACATATCAGATATCATTTTCGGGATTAACTGCGTAGAGTAAGTCATTAATTGGGGTAGCAAGCTAAGTGGGCTTGGTTGTGGGGAAAACTCCACAGTTAAGTGTGTTTGAGCTAGAGGTATCTTGGGATGGGTGACCACCTGGGAAGCTCTGGTTACCAGGTGCAAGCCCTGAAAGTGATGATTGATGCTATGCGATTAATTTCGCTGGTTTCAATCCCACTTCTTCACCCCTATGAGCATCACTCAATGCAACAAGTGCTACGTGGACTATTCAAATCATGAGAATTATTGGTCAGTTGCGACTAATACTCATGGATATGGGTCATAGATTAATGACTTACTCTACGTAGTTAATCCCAAAAATGATATCTTACATATTATTTAATCAATAAAATCTAGATTATGATATTATTAGTTATGACACCTTTGATAACAATAAATAAATTAATGAATTATTTGGTTTTGTTTAGGATGCTAAATATCATTTTATCTATAAAACAAAGATGAAACATTTTTATTATTGTTTTGAATAAATCAAGTTGAACATCATTTTTTTTAAGCTTTATAATATTGAAAACTAAATGCAATATTTGTTGATAATTCCGAGTTTCATAATTTAATCAAAAGTAGCAAGTAGCAAGTCACACTTTGATTTTGTTAATTTGTGTGTTGGCTAGGATCTACTGTTTTGTGTTAATTTTAATTGTACAAATCCATATGTATATTTGTTGATGAATTCTTATTTATTATATTCAATTACAACAGGTTCGAGTTAATTAAAAAATTAATGTCACATTTTGGTAAAATTAAATTCAAAACACTGTTAATGTATCTTGAGCAGTAACTAGTTACTTTCCAACCTTTTTGTGTGAAATGAATATTATTATTTTTATGATTATTTTTGGGAAGTATGACTTGTATTGATGGAAAGACCCGATGCAAGAATAATATACAAACAACTCCAAGTCTCTAAAACACCAAAATAAATTCCTTCATCATTGATTGCGCTTAAAAATCACCACCTCTCATCTCTTCGAAAAAGAGTTCATTAGCTTTGAATTTGATAAGTAGTTAACAAAGAAAAATTAAAAATAGAGATAAAAACCTTCAAACAATCATTACATCTAAAAATCTAGAGAAATATAAAAATGAAACTCTAATACAATGCCATGCTCTTACTCTTATAAATTGTAAATGGTCAATTGAATCAACCTCACTTATAACAACATTCCAAGAGATTTTGTTCTCTAGATTGTGATGTCAAGTGTCTTAAAAAATTCCAACAATATTAGCACATTGATATATGTTTGTTATACATTGGCCTTTTCATCATTTGCCTATAATGAATATCTTAATATAACTCTTTGTAATGAGAAAATGTGATAAAGTTGTGATATAAGCGTTTCTATTAAAAATACATTTTGTTAGGTATTAAGCTTCACAAATGTAATTAATAAAAGGTAGTTAGATTGTTTGAACACTTGTAAGCCAATCATGAGTAAGTGTTACATTATCTTCGTTCATTGGTTTGTATCATTGTACCTACCATGCTCGCCCCACTTGGACCTCAACTTCTTCATTAAATTCACCAAGAAAATAAAGTCAAAGAAGACCTTTGATTTCACAAAGCTTATTTGGATTGAGTTCACTTCAATGACTAGAGAGATAAAAGAAGAGCAATGTTATTATATCAGAGGATGATTCCACCATTAATAAAATCCATTTCATATCTTTTGTATGCATAGTCAATTTCACAACATGGTATCATTTGTATGCATAGTCAATTTCACAACATGGTATCAGAGTGATGTTGAACTATGTGAACATGTGCCTATATTGAACTATGTGAACATGTGCCTCGGATTTTGTGACTTGTGAAGAAGCTACAAAGTCAAAGGTTATAGAATAAAAATGGTTATTTTTAATGTTTATAAAACAAAAGATGCAAGCCATCATAATAAAACTCTTGTTGAGCCTTAAGAGCTTTAATCACATCACCACATTGAAATTGAGCCTTCGAATAGAAGCAACAATCCACCTATGATAGAAGATGTGTTAGGCCTACACACAAAATGCATTTGACAGTTCTATTGTCGGAAAGAGGAAATCGAACCTCATTGAGTGGTGTGTTCCCAATACCAATGACTTAAGGTAGATTTGTGACACAGAAATTTAGTGACTTTTGGGAGAAGCTCAAGAATAATGATAGATAATAGAGTCCAGAAGGAAACAAAGCTGCAGATCTTTAGTGGAGATCGTGTTGCACCTTGTTCACCTAGTGAGAATAATTTTTTCGTAGACAAAATATTTGCCCACACAAAGAAAGAAGCCTAGTATCCAAAGACATGTAATGAGGAGAGAGGGTTGTCATTTATTTAGACAACTAAATTTCATATATAGCGGTTCTCTTCTTTCAATGATCAACCTAGAATCCACATGTATTTTTTGGGCTTGATATTTTAGTGCTTTAATAAAATATTATTTTAAAAATGTAGAATAAGTTTTATCCACATGTATTTTTTGGGCTTGAAATTTTAGTGCTTTAATAAAATAAGTATAAGCAAAGTTTTATTTCCAAAATGTAGAATAAGTTTTACCCACATGTATTTTTTGGGCTTGAAATTTTAATGCTTTAATAAAATAAGTATAAGCAAAGTTTTATTTCCAAACTGTAGAATAAGTTTTATTTGTATAAAATTTAGAGCATGGAAATCCTTTTAGAAAAAATTAAAGGTCACAATTTTAACACATGGATGTAAAAATTTAAATGCAATTAATGAATAAAAATTTATGGATCATAGTAAAGGGACAACTTAAGAGAACCTAAGAGATTGATATAGTGGTTAGCAGAGATTCCAATTCAATTATTGCACTAGTTGTCTCAGATTTTGAATTACATCTTATTACTCTAAGTAAGTTTTCTAAAGAGATGATTTTGTTAATTCAAGAAATGATGGGTTGCGTGGTGAGCAGGTGCGCGTGGAGCCCTTCCGACGTTCTAGTTCCCGCGAATATGGTTTAACCTTGGCCGCACCCTTTTTTTGACAGTGGCCGCCCTGTGTGTGCGGGGCTTTTTCCAGGTTCAACAATGGAGGCTCTTGGCCTTTCTCTTCCAGGGTTCAGTTCCTCCCTTCCTTTTGGTGGCCTGACGGGGTGTCCATCCAAGGGATATCCCCCTGCTATGGATATCTTCCAGGGAAGCTCGTTTCGGGCCGTTGTCAAGAGAAATTTAAACCCCTCGTCAAGCTTGGTGCATGAGGCTCCAACACCTACCATTTCTCTGAAGGACGCTATCTCTAATTTAGCCCGTCTTAGCTCCACGACACTCTTCTGTCATTTTCATGGCCTTTGGCCTCAGCTTGTCGATCTTCACGATTAGATTTCGAGATCTTGGGCGCTAGATCTGAAAGTGTCTTCATTCACCCTTGTGCTTGAGGTTTTTTCATTGTTGAGTCTGATCTTAAAGAAGATAGAGATTTGATCTTCAGCTCTGGATCCTGGTTCTGGGGTAGCTCTGGTTTATGCCTAAAACCATGGACTCCTTCTTTTGATCCTTCAAAAGACTCATTGTCTTCAGCCCCTGTTTGGGTTCGGCTCCCAAAATTTCCCTTGCATCTTTGGGGCCTTTCTTTTCTCCGCTCCATCGGGAATGCTTTACGTAGGTTCCCATTACAAATGCTCTAAAACAGAAAAATACAACATTTGCACGTATGCCAGTTACTATGTAGAAATGGATTTCAACAAAGGGTTTCCGGTCGAAATCAATCTGACGGGAGATAATTACTCATGGATGCAAAAGCTGGATTATGAAAAAATAGCTTTACGATGCCGAGCGTGTTTTTCCACGAGCCATTTGGCAGCCCAATGTCCCAGGGGCCCTCCGAAAGCTCGAAAACAAAGAAAATCAACTTGGTGGGTTGGATCCCACATTGATCATCAACTAATATCCAAGGATGTTTCTTCATCTGGTGACACTCCCGTGGAAGGGATCAAGGAGGCTCAAGCTAGCTCCTCTCCCTCCATTGGGGACTCTCCAAATCCAATCCCTGCTTTGGATGGCTCAAAATATGAAATAGAGGAGCTCAATGGCACTTCAGAGATCTCCAAACATCTCGAAAGGAAGCTAGAAACACCTCAAAAGCTCGCAAAAAAAGAGGCTTTGGATTCTCCAGATTCGACCAAAGTTAGGCAGGATCTCCCCAACTTCATCCCTTTAGCAAGTTGGGCAAATTAGGTTATCAAAGTTGAAGCATTAGTGGTTCAAGCTAAGGTAGCTGAGAGTCCGGTTCAGGAAAAGTAGGAAGATCCATTTCAAGACAATTAAGAAATCATAGGCACCTCAATGGAAAATGGGTGGATAGAAGTTGGGAAGAAGAAGAAAACACATGCACCCTCTCAACAAATGGTCACATGAAGCCAGGCTCACAAGTCAACTAAAAAGACAAGCACTTCCCTAAGAAGATAATTTAAGAAGATAAGATTAGATCTCCGTTGCGCCTTTTATATATAATTTTATTTATTTATTTATTTTCAGTTTTTGTAAAAAAAAAAAAAAAGTCTTCTAAAGAACTTTGGGAGGAAATAAACTATTTGTTTGGTTGAAAAATGAAAATGCAAAATTGAAGTAATTTATGAGG